>JAZKJV010003801.1:0-304777 GCA_037367405.1 Ottelia alismoides | reverse complement strand
TAAGAGGTGGTCGGAGGTTTCAATGTCGATGCCGCACAAAGCACAGGTTGGAGAGATGTTCGGAATAATGGATGTGCAGCGGGCACGCGTAAGTATTCTTTCACGTCTGAGAAGCCAAAGGAAGACGCCGATCCTCTCCGGAATCTTGAGATTCCAGATGAGCTTGCAGTGGCGAAGAAGAGATGCATCCGCAATCAAAACAGGGGGGAGAACGGAGAGATAAGCCTTTCGAGTGGTTAAGGTCCCGTCCAACAAGGCCTTAAATATCGGTTTCGGTCATCATTTCGGTATCGACCAAAACAGAATTTCGATGGAATTTCGGTGGAATTTCGACCGAAATTTCGGTCATTTCGATCATTTTTTGTACTAGGACCCCCATATTTCGGTCATTTCGGTCATTTCGGAGGAATTTCGATTTCGACTGGATATCGATATTCAACAGAAATTCGACCGAATTTCACTGAAATTTGAGGCCATGCCGTCCAACCAAGCAAAGTGATCACGGCCCGAAGAAGGCGAAGGAGCGTCCGCAAGAAGAGTCATCAAATTTGTGAAGTCGGTGAGTCACTGGTCGGAGAGCGTGCCCAAAAAAATAGGGTACCAGACGCCATCGGCCCAGCAAGAGGCCACCGAAGCCATTTTATCCCCGGCCATCGCATAAAGAGGAGAATTGATCAATTTTTAGTAAATTAGTAACTTAGGTACATGATTTGTTTATGTTGTGTATAACTCAGTATTCAATGTTTGTCAGTAGATAGGTTAGGGGTTTTGCATCTCATAGTTTATGTTGTTAATGTTCCTTTGTATATCATATTTATGTTATGTAGCTTATGTAACTCTTGTTATACTGTGTAGCTTATGACATATGTTGTGTTGCACATCAATTTATGCTATGTTGTGTGACTTATATTGTAAGTTTCTTACAATTTAGATGGCCACACCTCACACCAAGGTTGCAAAATTCGGTACTCGATACTCGGTCGATTGTGTCACTGACTAAGGATTAATCGATAGTCGGGTGACTAATCATATTTAGTCGGGCTTTACCCTGCTTTGATTTTTTTTGATTATTTTAGATATATAAATAATTTTTACACATATATTTACATAGATTTTGTACATTTTTATACTATCATAATGGAATAAAGAAAGTAATTGAATTTTAATAAAACATTAAGCGTATTATAATAATTTTGCTTTTAAAATGAGTAAAAAATGGTATCTCCAAGCAAAAATTGGTTGACTAGTGTGCTTAGTCGGAATTAGTCAGTACTCGGTCAACCACCCCATTGTCTGGACTAGTCGGGCCAGTTGGGCAACTTTTACGACATTGCATCACGCGAATGTTGCATCCGGTAGCGGCTCATCGTATATGTGCCGCCAAGATCAAGTGGCCATGCATGTCAGTTGGATACCTTCCGTACCTTGCCGATCCTATCACGATTACTTGCAAGTTGCACAAGAAAGTGGGGAAAGGAAGGGTGTATGGGTTCAAACCACATCTTGCACACCCAAAATGCAACATGACTGCATGTCCCAAGGTGGATGAAGAGGTGAAGAAGAAGAAGGTGATATTGTACCTGGATGACGTTGCGAGAAAGAAGAGACACAAATTTGCTGAAGTTAAGGAGATGCGAAATGAGATTTATATTGCTAAGAGATGAGATTGATGAGAGAAAGAAGATCATCTTGGAGATGCGATATGAGATTGATATTACTAAGAGATGAGATTGATGAGAGAAAGAAGATCATCTCTCATCTCCTCAATTTAGTTGCTTTCTGGTTCTTCTTTCTGGCAACATCATCTAGGTATGACATCATCTTCTTCTTCGTCTACCTTGGGACACAGGACCATGTTGCATTTTCAGTGTGCAAGATGTTGTTTGAACCTGTACACCCCTCCTTTCACCACCTTCTTGCACAACGTGCTAGTAATCGTGTTTGGATCATCATGATTCGAAAGGTATCTAAATCGCCATGCAGGATCACTTGATCCCGGCAACACATAGCTAGGAAAAACGACTTTTGTGGGAGGTGTAGCCATCTAAATGGTCAAAATTCACAGCATAAGCTACACAATATAGCATAAACTAATTGTGCAACGCAACATATGTCATAAGCTACACAATGTAGCATGAGCATAAACTACACATCATAACATAAACATGATATGCAAAGGAACAATAACAACATAAAATATGAGACACAAAAAACCCTAACCTGGCTACTTACCAACATTGAATACTACGCTATACACAACATAAACAATCATATACCCAAGTTACTAATTTACTAAAAATGAACCAATTCTCCTTTCAATATACAATACAAAGAAGACACAAATTACATGTTAAAAATACTACTAGGGTATTGAGGAATTATGAAATAAAAATGAATTAGGAAAAAATACAAAGAAAGCATAGCATAGGAAAACGTTTACAACATAAGGAAATATGAAAAACTCATAATAGAGGAATTAGGAAATACAAAACAGATTAACCTAATCGTCTTGCGTGTGTAACACAAGCTGGAGAGGGACCGAGGAGAGGAGAGTATGGTTTGAAAAAACACGCCTCGAGGTGCATTTGGCGTATGCCTCAAGGCGAGGTGGCCCGTAATTGCCTCATCAGGTCTCTGAGAGGCGATCGCCTTAGTTGGTCAAGGCGGTCGAGGCAGAGGCGATCCTCAAGGCATTTTTTTTATTTTTGAAGTATTTTTTATGTAAATCATTTGTCCTATTGGCAATTATCTTTACAATGGCCTAGTTGTTTAATACATAATTATACAAGATGAATGCTTAAATTTGACCGCTTTCATGTTAATATTTACCATTAAACAGTTCAGTTATGTCAATAAACTCTTATCGTCATGCTCTTAAACATACGAATATGCAAATATCATAGAAAACATTACCCACGAACTTATTTTTAACTAGTGGTGTTATATAATAAGCTATGTATTATATCGAGAAGAACAAACAGATCCATGTACCATAATAGAAATAAAACCCTTAACAAAAAAATCGTCGGGGCATTGCCTCCATACCCTCGTAGGGGGGAGCGCACCTACTCCCCCTAGACCCCCCTCCAGGCTCGTTGACTGGGTAGCGAGACCCCTGTCTTCTTGGGGTATGATATGATAAGAAGGGATGCATACATCGACTCTTCAACATGGGTTAGATGGTTAGAATTTTGGGGGTTATTAAGCATACACATTCTCTGATTGGATGGAAATTAAGTAAAAAGGTATATATAATTGTAAATCTTTTCTTTTCGGGGTTCCCATCTTTATAATTTCATCATATGTTTTCCAAAAAAAATAATTTCATCATATGTTACAGTGATATACTTATATTTTTGTTAGTATATATTTTGTTGTATTTTTATAGGTATTTATCCTTATAAACCGAGGCTTACACCTCAACTGCCTCGAGGCTATGTATTGTCTCGATTCCAAGGAAACCACCTCATTCTTTGGAGGAGAGAGGGCTTGTGGTGCCTGCAAAGAGTTGATGGAGGGGTAGATGGCGACTGGCGGAGGTACTTGAGATATGCGATGATCACTAGGAAGGGTTTTGGGGATTTCAGGACGAGGTAGAAGTGAGGAGAGGGCTTACTATCCAATGGTAAGCCCCACTTCTCAATAAATGGGTAATCGGTAATCCATATTTCGGGTATCAGAATTTGATCCTAATAAAACCCTAATGTAAAAATCGGTCAACTAGTTGGCTCGATTAGTCAAGTTACCGACTATGGGCCGACTAGGCCTATTTGAGTTGGTAGCCCACCTGATTCGATTAGTTGTCCGATTTTTACAAGCTTGCATACATTCATGGACAACCTCTTCTATTATTTAATTTTCTTTTTGATGGTTGTTGGGATATGATCTCCTTGATTATCGAACCCAATGTATCTCGTACATCGACACATTATGTTGGGTATATTTGATAAGGAATCTTCCATCTCCATATGTGTTTGATGGCACTTTGAATAGAACTCTGATTTATGCTTTCTCAAATGCCTTGAGGGATCGTTAAATCGCGAGGACAATCTGTATACCATGCTTTGATATCACGTGATGCTTGTGAAAAAGTTAGCGTTGAAGATGAGATTTGGAGATGGAGGAAGAGGAAGAACGTGCCTGTTGTGTGGTATTTTGGTAATAGAAATCACTAAGATGCATTGGGGAGAGGGATGGAAAGATGGGGAGAAAGGAGATGACTATACTTTTTAATTAAACTTGAATTGTCTCTAAAAAGTGGCCCATATATGGGTGGGTGGAATTACAAAATAAAATAAAAGGTAATAAATATACCCTAAACCTTAATTTGAATCCCTAAAATTATTCAAACTATTAACCAATTATAGTTCACATGCGTTAGAGTACATCATATGTATAGATGGATAAATGGATCGCTCCAAGTCCATTTATTACATCCCAGTGTTTAGTCCCACATCTACCATTGGTGGGACTTGGAGGGTCTGAGGCGCCCTAGTATCAATTGAGAAAGTGCAATGCATACATCAGCACTTTGAGGTATTCTCCCGTGGTTTCATCCCGCTCCTCAGGGAGTAGGGTTCCACGTTAAATCCCGATGTTCCTAAATATTTTATTCTTTTCTTTGATATTCGCTTCTGCGTTATATTTTCTAACATGGTTTTGCTCGTATCAGAGCAGGTTCGATTCTCGAGGGTTCGCTTTTTTTTTGTTTGAGGTTCGATTTTCTGTAATTTGTTCAGGATTTATTCAAATACGAGAGTTCTAGGGTTTCCAATGAAACCCTAATTTTTTGTACGGTGGTAAGAATCTTTGGCAAGTTTTATTTTGTAAATTTGCTTCTTCATTGACGTTCCCTACATGTGTTCCAACATCAAAGCATCTCCAGGCAGAGGTCCCCGCAGCGCATCCCCTCCGATCTATCTCCAAGCGACATCTCCAGGACCCGCATGCTCCAGGTGGAGCCACTCGCGATGGCTGCCACCTCCAGGCTTCTCCAATCTGGCGGCTCCGACATGGATTCGAATCCAAGCCTGAACCGAGATCGATGGCTTCTCTTGACCATGTGTATAGATTCGATTCAAGGCGATGCTTTCATGCTCTAGGACAAGTATCAATGACGTTGGGTCCTTTTGGAATCTGATGGTATTCCACACGTACACCCCCATTTCTAATGCCTCTACGTGCAAGCGCGATGGTTCTCGATATGCATCCCCTCTCCTCGTTGCTGTGAACCCCATCGCCATGTGCCTTCTTCTCTTCAGTGGCGCAACCTAGCAGAGTTCCATCACAAGAGCCCCATAGCGGTGCACGATCCACGCGACAACGGTGTCACATACTACTCCAGGAGGCGCAATCAGTGCAAGCATTGCTTCTTTCGCGATTTCGAGAGCAACTCCAAAGGGGGGGGGCTTTCTCGATGCTTTAAAGGAGGTGGAGGATATGTACCTTCGCCCAGACGACGACGACATAACAGATTCAACATCATCTGCACTCTCTCCAATAAGAAGAGGAGGCGCGAGCTTGTTCTCCAAGGCGATGGCAGGAGAAGCCCTATCGGGGGCAGGGTGTCTACGAAGAAGGGTTCCCAAGTGGGAACCCTAATAAGAAAAAAATAGAGGGCCCATGTAGGCTGTATAGTAAAAAAAAGAGAAGGGGACACTGCTGTTGTTCGGGCCAAGTAAAAAAAAGAGGGATTTTTTGAGAGGCCCAATTCCAGGTTGCTGTTGTGTAAAAAGGGGGGGGGGGGAGCAAGGCCTAAGGTGGGACATGTTCAAATTTTTTTGAAAAAAGGTATGTACAATATGTGATAAAAAATGAGACGGCTATATAAAAGAGGAAAAGAAATAGCCGCGGAAAAAAATCATTTGAGATTCATGTTTTCCCCCATCTTTTTATCTTCTCCCAACTTGGTCGATGTCATTATTTTTTGACAAGTACGGGAGAACAGAGGAGTATTATGTAGAATTCTACAGGCCGCATTTTCATATTCTCTAGACAATAAATCAACCAGATTTTTCCATACTCTACAGTTCAGTTTCAGACTCTGCAGATTGGTTCAAAGTCCAGGTTCGAGGCACTCCATAGTTGAGTGACCTGCTTTCTTCGAGTTCTCCAGAGAGACTCCTTTTCAGACGCACATGCTTGCGATCTTTTTTATGTGGTCCCCATCTTTTGTTTTTGGTCCGAGTTTGCCTGTGTTCCATAGGGACTCCAGAGTAGAGATCTCATTTCCTATGCCATGTGGATTGGGGTTTTCATGTGATTTCGTAGAGAATATAATGCGGAAGCGTACCAGAGAAATAAAGATAAAAACATTAAGAACAACATGATTTTAACGTGAAACCTTACTCCCTAAGGAGCGGGATGAAACCGTAGGAGAACGCCTCAAAGGGCTTATTTGTCTATTGATTTTCTCACTAGATACAGGGGATCTGGGGCTTCTTATATAGCCTCCACAGACCCTCTAAGTCCCACCACTAGTCTGGTAGATGTCGGGCTAAACTCATGGTTGTGGTAAATGGATCTTGGAGAGACCCATTTACCCATCAGTTCATATGACACATACTCTAGCACTCCCCATCAAGCTGGAGTATGCAATGTTCAGCTTGGACAAAAAGAAAGAAATCTCAACTCACAATACAAGACACTGCATACAATATCAACTCAACGCACACAAATATCGGCTGTTGTCGAGGACGTTGCTTCTCGTGCCGTGCATGTGAGGAGGACGAACATGCTGGAGTATGAGTCAAACTGAATCTCCTCGTTGGAGAGCATGCGCTTTGTATTGCGCTTGGCAGAGTCACTGCAACTGAAAATGATTCCCCACTTGTAGAACTCTGACCTGCCACAACATGTGGATAACTGCTCCATCTCTGAAAGGATCGAATAAAGAACGTCGCTAATTATCCATACGTAGATTTCTGAAGATGGGTCTCTCTCATAGGAATCTCAAAGTGAGTTCTCTCTCATAGGAACCTCGGAAGAATCTCTTGTACTGGAGTTCACGAACATTGGAGAATGTAGAAAGTTTCCTCGTCAGAGAACTGGGTCTCTCCCTTCTAGCTCAGAGAATGGGATCTCTACTCTGGAATCCCTATGAAATCACATGAAAACCCTATCCCACATGGCATAGGGAATGGGATCTCTACTCTGGAGTCCCTATGGATCACATGAAAATCCTGACCGAAACACAAAAGATGGGGATCACAGGCAATGATGGCATACATGTGCTCAACTGAAAATGACCGCATACATGTGCATGTCTGAAAGTGAAGACTCGGAACCAATCTGACGTTGAGTCTGAATATCTGTAGAGTCTAAACAATCTAGCTGGCTTGGGAAAATTTGAATCTGACATAGAATCTGAATCATGGCCGAAGAACTCTACATAATCCTCCCCTTTCTTCCCATACTTGTCGGAATACAATGACATCGATAAAATTGATAAAAGAAGATATGAGAATGAGGAAACCATGAATCAATGAATCACTTAGCCGATCTTGATTTTTTATATTTTTTTCGACTTCTCTTTTGCATTTTTTCAGATATTTCTTCTCTTTTTTTAAATTGCCAACTCATCATTTTTTTTCGACTTTTCTTTTTCTTTTTAAAAACATACGACCCTACTTCTAGCCAAATATCACCCCCTTTTTAACCCAACTTTGGGCTCTCTTTCTTTCTCCCGTTCTCTCTTTTTTTACAAAGCAACATTTTTTGGAAACCTTCAACCCACTTGGACCCGAAAGAAGCAACCCACATAGGGCTCTATTTTAGGATTTCCTCATGGGAACACTCTTCCTCAAACCCACACCGCTTGTTCTGACGACATCACTTGGAAGAGCAGGGGATGCCCAATCGCCGCTAGGAGGATTGCTGGCGAGGAGGCATTGCTGATGCGTCGCTAGGATTGAGGAGGCGAGGAGGCGTTGCAGGGTGGCATCACCTAGATAAGATCTCTGTGAGGAAATGCTGGGACTCGCTGCTAGTAGGTTCTTCGCTTGGACCTGACGGTGGCCAGAGAGTTTCACGTCGTCGAAGGAGACTGGAGCAACTACCTGTGCTTATGGTGCGTCGCCTCCTGGAGGGAGCACGATTGGAGTCGGAGATGCTCTGCTCTACGCCATAGGGGGACTCACGGTCTTCATGGCTGCTTGATGGGCTGCCGCCAAGGAGGTCTGGAAGGAGGTTAGGGCTCGCGCAAAATGCCCCTTGATGGTCTTCTTCGGCTGGAACTATTGTGATCAACGATTGAGGAGGAAGGGCCCTCTTGCATAGTTTGGATAGGGTAGCATCCAGTGCAATTGAATCGTCCAAAATTTAGGATTTCAACAAAAACCCAGAACTTGGAGGATGATCATGAACTGGGAGAGATGGAGGAGCTCTTGATGCTTCTGGGATAGAACATGGATTAGGTTTTCACGAAAAAACCCTAGAACTTCTTGAACGGACTCCATAACTTAACATAATAATCAGACTTGAACATATCTTGAACATGAACTTCATAAAAATTAATCTTCGAGGACAAACCAGAATTGAACTTCTTGATAGTTGAATCTCGAACCAAAATAAAGATCATAATGAAAAACCTCGACAATCGAACTCGCTCTGATACCATATTAGAAAATATAATGCAGAAGTGTATCAGAGAAATAAAGATAAAAAAACATTAAGAACAACGAGATTTTAACATGGTACCCTACTCCCTAAGGAGTGGGATAAAACCACGGGAGAACACCTCAAAGGGCTGATTTGTCTAGTGTTTCTCACGGATACATGGGGTATGAGGCTTCTTATATAGCCTCCACAGACCCTCTAAGTCCCACCACTGCTAGATGTGGGACTAAACTCTACCGATTAGTGTATATGAGCTCTGATACCATGTTAGAAAATATAATACGGAAGCGTATCAGAGAAATAAAGAAATAAACATTTAGAGAACACGAGATTTAATGTGGAACCCTACTACTTAAGGAGCGGGATGAAACCACGGGAGAATGCCTCAAATGAATGATTTATGCATTGCACTTTGTCACTAGATACTGGGGGTCTAGGGCTTCTTATATAGCCTCCACAAACCCTCTAAGTCACACAATTGATAGATGTAGGAGTAAACTCATGGTTGTGATATATGGATCTTGTAGAGATCCATTTACCCATCAATACATTTGACACATACTCTAACAGTCTCTATATATAAGAATGCCTATAAATTGAATAGTTGAGCATAAGAACCAAATGAATCGAAAGATTCATGTTTGGTTTGGGAGGATATTATGTAAGTTGTGAAATTAATGGTTAGAAATTCCACTTTAATTAACTGATTTATTAGTAAGAGTGGCCAGACTAAATACATATAGATTATTTTACGGTGAGAAGAAGTGATCAGTTTTGTAGCAGAGAATGCAAAGTAATCTCAAGAGAGAGATTGACATCTCAACGTCACTTGCTAGTCATGGATGTGCAAATATAAGGTTTGGCAAAGAAGAGGATAATTCCCAAAATCATTAGAACTAAATGGTGGAATTTCCAATTGAAGCAATCAAGCTTCAGAGAATGTTTAAGGAAGATTTATCTCGGGATTGTAACAAAATTGCAAACGAGATGTGGGAGGCGGTAGCATCATGTATCTGAAGGGTAGCTAAAGATATGTTAAACAAGTCTAAGGGAGGAGTTCCATGCCAAAAGGAGGCTTGGTGGTGGAGTGAAGGGGTGCAAGAGAAGCTTAAAATTAGCCGAGCTTGCTTTAAAGCCATGTATAAGGATAGAATAAAGGAAAATATCACAAACTACAAAATAGCGAAGAAGGAAGAAAAGAAGGCTGTAAGTGAAGCCAAGTCAAAAGCTTATGAAGTTTGTACAAAAAGCTTGACTTGAAGGAGGGCTAAATGGATATATTTAGATTGACCAAAGCAAGAGAAAGAAATATCAAAGATCTTTATCAAGTGAGATGCATCAAGGATGAGGATGTCATATGTTTGTTTCTCAAAAGGATAGAGAGGCTAGATGGAAGCATTATTTCCATAAGCTTTTCATTAGAGACAAGGATAAAGAGACGACTTTGGGAAATCTTGCTGCCAGTGAATGTTACCTGAATCGTGCAAGCTATAGACGACTACAAAGGAAGTAGAGGGGGCTTTAAAGGTTATGAAATCTAGGAAAGGGGTAGGACTTGATGACACTTTTATAGAAGTTTGGAGTGTTCTAAGTGAATTGGGTTTGACTTGGCTCACAAATTTATTTAATGTTATTTGACAAAGCACGAATATGCCTTAATAACGGAGGAGAATTATTGTGGTGCTTCTTTATGAGAATAAAGGAGATGTTCAAAATTGTTCGAATTATAAAGGTATGATGAGTCATACTATGAAAATATGGGAACGTAAAGAAGGTTGATGCAAGTTTCCAAAGTAACTGAAAATCAATTTGTATTCATGCAGGTCGCTCAACTATCGAAGCTATCCACTTGCTGAGGCGAACAATGGAGACTTATAGAGCTAAAAAGAACTTCCATATGATTTTTATTGATTTGGAGAAGGCTTATGATTCAGTCCGAGGGGAAATTTTGTGGAGTTTTGGAGAAGAGACAAAGTACCTGTCCTCTACATTAACCTTGTAAAGGATATGTATGACGGGGCTTCATCTTGTGTAAGGATCCATTCTGGAAAGATTGACTATTTTAACATTCAACATTGGTTTGCATCAGAGTTCAGCTTTGAGCCCATTCCTTTTTACTTTGATTATAGACGAGTTGACTATTCACATTCAGGATGATATATCTTGGTGTATATTGTTCGTCGATGATATTGTGTTGATTGATGAGACAAGAGATGAAGTGAGAAGCTTGAGGTTTGGAGATATGCCTTAGGGACTAAAGGATTTTGTATATGTAGGGCTAAGATTGAATATATCGAGTGCACATTTGATGAAACAAATAGTGAAGGACTTGAGGTGAAGATTGAATACTGTAACATTCGGAAGAAAGGTTCTTTTAGATACTTGGGATCTATTTTGTAACATGATGGGGAAATTGACGGAGATATGTTACTCATAGAATAAATGCAGGTT
Organism: Ottelia alismoides; assembly: GCA_037367405.1. NCBI lineage: Eukaryota > Viridiplantae > Streptophyta > Magnoliopsida > Alismatales > Hydrocharitaceae > Ottelia > Ottelia alismoides. The sequence goes on along the minus strand of JAZKJV010003801.1, from coordinate 293,710 downwards.
GGTTAAAGTGGAGAGGAACCTCTACTGTTCTTTATGATAAGAAAATCCCTTTGAAAGTGAAAGAAAAGTATTACAAAGCAGCTATAATACCTACTATGCTATATGGATAAGAATGCTGGCATGTGAACCATAGACGTGCAGAGTACGTGATGCGGATTGGTTTTCGGCGACGGCGAAAAATAAAATATTTGACGGTGGATTTTGGTGGAGAAGAAAATGGAAGGATTGAGAAGAGAATGGAGGGGTTGAGAGAAGAAGCTCGTCAGGAACACGAATGGTTTGGAGGAGAGAAACGTGAAGACCACGTGGGGAGAGAGAGACGAGAGGAGAGAGATAAAATCTCAATTTTTCATATCAACTGAACTGACCAAAAACACTAGCCTATCATCCCTTTATATAGGAGGGATGAGGCTACAAAAATAGAAACTCGAATTCAAATTGAAATCAATTATCCTAATTTGACTCTAATCGACTAACCGACTGATTTGAAATTCAAATCTTTAACTAATTAATTGGGATCACAGGCGATCTCGTTTATTTAATTAAAAACATGACAACTCAAATAAACGTAAATAAAATTAATAGATAAAAATTTAACAAATGCAACCCTATATTTCCATTTCACGCTGCATCAACTCTCCTTCGCTTAAAAAAATTCGTCTCCCGACGAATTGCTTGATCTTCGGGTTGTTGATGGAGAATTTCCTCATGGCTTGTTGGTCGAATCACCCAATTTCGCTCCGACGAACAATGGTGTTTCGTCGCATGTCGGTGCGAATATCTGGATGGATCGTCAGATCGTGAGGACGATCTGTAGGCCATGCTCTGATACCAATTGATGCGGATTGGTTTTCGGCGACGGCGAAAAATAAACTATTTGACGGTGGATTTTGGTGGAGAAGAAAATGGAGGGATTGAGAAGAGAATGGAGGGGTTGAGAGAAGATGCCCGTCAGGAACACGAGGGGTTTGGAGGAGAGAAACGCGAATACCACGTGGGGAGAGAGAGACGAGAGAAGGAGAGAGATAAAATCCCAATTTTTCATATCAACTGAACTGACCAAAAACACTAGCCTATCATCCCTTTATATAGGAGGGATAAGATTACAAAAATAGAAACTCGAATTCAAATTGAAACCAATTATCCTAATTTGACTCTAACCGACTAACCGACTAATTTGAAATTCAAATCTTTAACTAATTAATTGGGATCACAAGCGATCTCGTTTATTTAATTAAAAACACGACAATTCAAATAAATGTAAATAAAATTAACGGATAAAAATTAAATAAATGCAACCCTATATTTTCATTTCACGCTGCATCAGAACGACATTAGCAGAAATGAAAATGCTAAGGTGGATGTGTGGTCATACACGAAAGATCGGATTTGAAATGATGCAATTAGAAGGAAAGTTGGTGTAGCTCTGATATAGGATATGATGAGAGAAAACCACTTAAGATGGCTTGACTATTTGCAAAGGAGGTCGGTTGATGCACCGGTTAGAAGATGCAAGATTTCGGATGTCGAGCTGATTAAGAGATGGTGAGGAAGGACCAAGAAGTGTTGAAATGAGACTATCCGAAGGGATCTTATTCATTTGGATTTAAGCTTGAGAATGACCCAAAATAGTATGAGTGGAAACAAAAAATCCATGTAACCGACCCCACTTGATTGTAGGGAAAAGGCTTTGTTGTTGTACATATAATCTTATATATTTATATATATTCAGTCATCAAGTAACAAGAATCCTAACAATCAACAATTGAAAATAAAAAAAATAAAAATTTATTTTTTCATCAGCCAATAGTCGGTCGACTAGTCCGTTTGGTCGGGCTGACTATTGACTGAGTAGGGACTATTCAGTTGGCTACCCTTGCACCGTGTAGTTGAACCGGCTAATTGATCTAGTCGGCTGCCTATCACAATAGTAGAGTTTTTAATCAAGAGAGGTATTGTACAAAAAAATATAATTGAATATGTCTACGCCCTTTTCGAGTCTTGGCGTTTGTAATTTCCTTTGTGATTATTATATATCCTTTTGGGTTTTTTCCTTTTTGGGCACACACCCTTATTTCATTTAAAAATAAATGTCTGCATGTTAAGCAAGGAGATTAAAAGCAAAAATTGAGAGATAAATGCAGGTTCATGTTTTCTTCATTTAACTCTATCAAACTGCTTCCCGTTAATTGTGGTTGTAATATGGAATTTGTAGATGGCACTTTCTCTCATCATTGCAGGACTCAGTTTCTTTTTAGTTTTTAACAATCAAAATCTCTGTTTGCTTCCTGAAAGATTAATTTGATCAAATCGTATATTGCATGCATCTTCTTGTTTTAAGCAACGGTTCTGTAAACTAAACCACTAGGATGTTGATTAAATTATAATATATATTGATTCAGATCAACAAATAATTTTCCAGAGCCTTGAAGTTGTGGCCGACCTTTTTGTTAACCACCATATAAATGCAAATTACTTTAGCTCGACTTTCAGTCATCCTGTCTTGATATCTTTTGTTATTTACACATTTGCAGTCGACTTTCAGTCATCCTGTCTTGATATCTTTTGTTATTTACACATTTGCAGTTTGTAAAAAAATACAGATAACTATTCAACGAGCGCTGCGATTTATTTTTTGAGATTTGGAGAGAAGGATTTACATACTATGGCACTGTTTATTCTTTCTGTTTATTTTTTAGAAATGATAGAAGCTATTATTATGTTACCAATAAATCACAAGCTTGGGTTGTTAAACAACTAATTGCAAAAAAAAGTTTGGGAAGGTTGCAGACGATGCACTTAAGTAGTCTAATCATTCCCCGGACTCCACATAATAGCAACTTATGCACTGATGTTTGTTTCAACTGTTACAAAATAAAGACGCGGAAGCGAAACATGGATAAAAGAATAAAGAACAAAGAAGAACACTACGGGATTTTACGTGGAACCCTACTCCGTGAGGAGCGGGATGAAACCACGGGAGAAGCCCTCAAAGGGGCGTGTTTTTGTGTTGCTTTTCTCAATGAGTACTGGGGGTGTGGGGCTCCTTATATAGCCCACGGACAGACCCAACAATGACCGCTCCCCCATGTGGTACTAAACACATGGGTGGGCTCTTTTCTTTTCCAACACTCTCCCTCAAGTTGGTAGCTGGGACAGCTGCAACTTGCAACAATAAAGAAAAATATACATCATTACATCTTCACTTGAAATCACCACAATAAACGTATATATCCGCAACTGGTAGACAAACCCGCTTGCTGACGGGTATATCAGGTCACCGGAACGTATTTCTGTTGTGCCTGGAAGGTCACCGGACTGTCTCTGTCGTGCCTGCATGGTCACCGGATCTCTGTCTCAGTCGTGCCTGCGGGTCACCGGACTTTGTCTCCGTCGTGCCTTGAAGAAAAGAAATCCAGTGCGGAGTCGATGTCGAGGATAGAGACACCACGACGAAAATCGATGCACAGTGAAGATGGCTTGATATTCTGTGAAATCCGGAGTGTTTGGTCTGTCAGTCAATGATGTAGGATGCATATGACTTTTACTCCCCCTTTCCCCCAAACTTGTGAGAATAATGAAAAATAAAGACAAGTTGGGAGAAGCAAACATGAATCACATGTTTTTATGCGTACGGCTTTTTCTTGTACGCGCCTTTTCTTCATCTTCTCCTTTTACAATTTTCCGTACGGCTTTTCTCATGTACGCGCCTCTTTCTTTTTCTTTTTTTAACCACACGATAGGCCCCTTTAACCCTTTTACTTCTCTCATTTTTTTTGCTTTTCTTTTCCAACCCACCTAGGCTCTTTCTCTTCCTCTTTTTTTTACGGGGCCCCCTCTATTTTTTTCAGTTAGAATTTTTTTTAAACATAAACAAAGGCCATCGGGCCTAAAATAAAACTCCCCTTTTAAAAAAACCAACGCAACCTTTGGCTTCCCTATTAGGGTTCCCTCTTGCGAACCCCTTTTGCAAAACACGCCGCCTCTCCCTTTGGGGGTCCTCGACCCTTCACGTGCCAGGAGGAAGGCGAATCAGCGCCTTCTTGAAGTCGAGCGGAGGCGCGTGGGAGAGCGCGTCGCCAGAGGAGGAGCGACGGCTGGATCCTGCACCGCTGGAGCTGAGGTCGAGGGACGGCGCACAGACGCTCGCATGGAGGAGATCGAAGTTGCGTGTGGGAGGAAGGAGGCGCCATGGCGTCATTGCCTGGGTTGCGTGATGAACTGGTGGACTGGAGCCGCTCGACACCGCAGCGAGGGCTGTACGGCTGTACGGCTCCGCCTGGAGGCTGTTGGGCCTCACGCGAGGGCACCGCCCGCGCTGAGTGAGCCTGGCCTGCGCGGGAGGATCGCGACTGCATCGGGGATCCGCCAAATACTGGAGCCGCAAGTAGGGTTGCGTGGTGGTCTTCGTGAGCCTGGAGAGACGAGGGATCGAGGTTGCGTAGCGCGCCTGGGGCTTTGAAAGGCTTGCTGGATCTGCGCGATGCTTGCGGCGACAAATAATAAGATCGGCAGGAGATGAACGGTGCCGCCATCGAACAAAAAAACCAGTGTTCCAAAAACATAGGCCGTAGCCAGGAGAATAATCTAGAGTTTTAAAAAAAACCTAGAACAGGAACTTTAATCTCCTAAAAACTGATCTTGAAGACCGGACACCAATCGAATCTCGAATATGAAATAAATGTTCAAATACAAATCCCCGAGAATCAAAACCCGCTCTGATACCATGTTATAAAATAAAGATGCGGAAGCGAAACATGGATAAAAGAATAAAGAACAAAGAAGAACACAACGGGATTTTACGTGGAACCCTACTCCGTGAGGAGCGGGATGAAACCACGGGAGAAGCCCTCAAAGGGGCGTGTTTCTGTGTTGCTTTTCTCAATGAGTACAGGGGGTGTGGGGCTCCTTATATAGCCCACGGACAGACCCAACAGTGACCGCTCCCCCATGTGGTACTAAACACATGGGTGGGCTCTTTTCTTTTCCAACATCAACTATCATCATTGCAAGTCCCTTGTGCACTATAAGCATGGTTTTCAAAAGAGTAACACAATCTTGGCAAAGGGCATGATATGCAAGAAAACTTTGTATTGAACACCAAGCTAAGGTTTTAAAGAATGCAACCAAAAGTGGGAGACACGTCTCACGGTGCTTTTCATGGAGCCCCCTCGAGATTATAACTTCATTTGGTTCATGTGGGCATGCGCTTCAGGAGGTGTTGCTGTGATTTTTGTCGAAATGTGAGGTAAAATGCTGCAAATGAAAACTAACTTAAAACCTGACATTGCTAGAATTTTTGCAACTCGTGAAAGCCCTTTGACACTCTTGTTTGCATTGCCTCACAGCCTCTTGTTGTTTGGAACACCATTCAATTGGAAGCTCCACACCACCCACTTGAAGTTGCACCATCCATCACCTGATTGAAACCTTTGTTGGATAGGGCATGTGGAGTTTGTAAATTCACTTGAAGCTCTAAATGACTCTGCCACCTTGCTTTCTTCAAGGCCTTTTGCATCTCTGTTTGTTTAGGATTACAAACTCTATTCTGTTTTTAATTTTGATTTTTTTTAACTTTAAACAACTGTTAAGTAAAATCTCAGTTTTATTTTAAAATATCAGTAGCGTTGAATTTGGTACCTTGTTTGCGGTATAGTTCTGTTGTTTATATGGATTTTGGACACATGCAGCGGATGTTGAAGAAGATGATGTTTTTTCCTTCAGAATTTGATTTTGTAGGTTGCCCTCAAGTTTGTATTTATATAGTTTGATTCTTCATAGATTAGGAAGTTGAAAATTTTCTTTGATGTTGTAATATGTAGTTTAAAATGATATGGGAAATGTGTTTTTTCTGTCTTAAAATATACTATGATGTGGATGATTACTAGGCTATAGTAATCATACAAATGATTGTGCCATAAGTTATATAGAATAAAATTTTATGCACAATTCATAAACTCTTTCCCGATTAAAAAATGAGACCTACCTGTGAACCATTTCAGACTTATGTCTTGACGTGTCAGCTTAAGTTTTATAAATCCTTCCATTAAGATACAAATTAAATATGTAATATTCTTGCATAAACAGAAATTTTTAACTAAATACGACATGTGACATTGCCAGTTATTATAAGACTATTTTCACAATCTTTACCATAGTCTTTTACTATTTTTGTTATTCTTATCTAGCTGATTGACCATTTTAAAGCTATTTAATACTATTTTCACATTTCTTGATGACATTTTTAATTAAAATATCTATGCATTTTTGGATTAAGCTTTTGCGATCATGGTATTTTCTCTCTATCTATAAATTCATAAATTTGCTCCTATTTATTTGGTTATATTCTTGTCTTGTAGAATTGTAGTCCATCAGTTTATGTAGTAAAGATCTGATGTATTTGTGTTCATATTTATCGCAGGTGATGCGAAATCTTCCTGAGAAGCATCAGACCTTGCTATTTAGTGCAACAATGCCGGTGGAGATCGAGACGCTGGCACAGGTGCAAATGAATTCCGATTGAGAGTGTTCAATATTGAACTAATTTCAATCTGACAGAAATTTAATGTTGACAACTTTCTGTCTCGGGAGGTTAATTTAGTTTTGATAAATAGAAAAAATTCATCTATATTTAGAATATTTATACCAGCATTTTTTAGGTTTTGGAAGTATTTTTTGACTCTCTTGTCCCTTTTATTTTTGCTGATTTATGATACATCTAAATATCTTCTTGGCACTTTTGTATTGTCTCTGCATTTCTTTTTGGTCTTGTGGATTACATTCACATGTTGCATAACTATGCTGATGTTTTAACATCATAGCACTGCCTTGGTTTTAATTTTGCAGGAATATCTCAACAAACCTGTCCAAGTGAAGGTCGGAAAAGTGAGTAGTCCAACAACGAATGTAACTCAAGTCCTGGAAAAGGTTATTGAGAGTGAGAAGGTTGGGTTTTCTTAATAAGTTTGTTAGTTTTACTTGGTTCTTCATCACTATCTTTAAGTTTCTTTTGTATTCCTACGTGGTAGTTATGCTTTAAATCTTTACATTTGTAGGTTATATTTTTAGCTATCTTGAAAACCAGAAATAAACGATAGGGATCCCGTCATATAAGAGACAAAAACATAGAATTATGTGGTTAGTGATGGTTCAATTGGACCACCTTCTCCATGGTTATGTGTCTAAGCTTCTCAAAAAATTACAAGAGGTATGGGGATCCTTATGTATCCCCATTGACACATCCAAGTCCAACCACTAATAGATAGACTAAACAATAAAGGTAGCGTGCAGTGTGCACCCATTTAATTCAACATATATGTCTAAGACCCCCTCACACCAGAGCTCGAGAGTTGCAATTTGTTTCAAAAGAAATCACCAATGCGCCTTCACTTGGCGTAATTTCTCAAGAAAAATCTCACTTGACATATCTTCTAAAATGTTGGGAGCAGACTCACTTGCAGGAGATTGGGATATTAGGATACCTGCATAGGGTAACCAACACTAGAAGGAGACCCGTGCTTGGAGGAAATTCTCGTGGAAGATAGCCAACTAGAGGAGGACAGATGGAGTGTTGATCTTTATGCAATCACGTTGCTGGGAAGCAGAATTACAAGATCCCAAGCAGAAGTGATATGAGTCCCATCATAAACAACAATTTTTCTCTCGTTATAAAGATTTTAAGAGTGGGCCTCTCATATACGTAGATTTATCGAATGTGCCGCTGTTATATGAAAGCGTTTAAGACTAACTTCTCTATTATAGAGACATTAAAGAGCAAGCTTTTCTCATATAAAGAGTGATTCTATATCGGGATGGGGTATATAGAACAATGAAGGATGGATGAAGACAACACTCTCTTGGATTTTTTCGAACGTAAGAATCCCCCTCTACTATGACACTATTTCCTCCATAATTATAGAAATTGCGAGGGTGGTAGACAAAGTTGGAAGAAATATGTGGAACATCTCTTTTTTTGCTTGTTTTTAATTGGATGTTTTGACATTTTCCCACCTTTTTCCAAGAGTACGGGACATGGTGAAAATTTAGATAACGTTCAATGAATAAGAAACATACCAATACCAAATAAGGATCGGAATCAGATAGGCTAAAGCAACGTGGTCGAGGCTGGAAATGACGTTCTTGAGGATGATGTTTGGGATGGAGAGCAAGGGGAAATGGGTTTGCCATGGCACCATCGCCATGCTGAACGGTTACATAAGGAATGGATGTAATGAATCTCTATAGATCCACACAATGTTGATAATGTAGGATGGCCTCAGAAGACTACTTTTCCTTGATAGTTGGCTATGGAGTGACGAGGAGTATGATGAGAAGATGCTTGTGAAGCTTGAGGCTGTTGGTAGGCAATGGATGCGACAAAAAGGGCACTCCTCCTAGGGATGAATGAGAAGCATCGTCGATACTGAAAATGGAGAAGATGATGATGATGATGAAGCTAAGAGGGATTATTGATTAAGAGATTGCCAGGAGAAATGAATCGGGATTCTGTGGGTGATAACCAGGAGAAGCTGCCACAGTCCACCGACATGTACTTCATATAATCAAATTAGTAATCAAAATAAAAAACTCAAATGTAAAAGCGAGCACATCCTAGAATCGCTCCACTCTAATACCGAGCACATCCTAGAACCGCTCCACTCTAATACCACGCACAAACAAAGACAAAAAATATAAATCACAATTAACAAAAAATATATGCTGTTCTTGACGGATTTTTGAGACTGCCTTACTCCACGGGTGGACATTTGAGGATCTAAACTGTTTATTAAGTTTCTCAAATGTTACAAGAGCTACGGGGGATCGTTATAAAGATCAACCAATACACCCAAGTCCCACCATTCAGATTTGGGACTAAAAAAGACAGTAATGTATCCATATAATGCACCATGTTTGAATGGGAACAGGGTTGCCGATTTCATTCTCCATCACAGAAGGAACTGATATTTATTTATTTTTAAAATTGATTTGCAGTTTTTTGTTCGATTGATCTGAGATGTAACAAATTACCAACACATGGTGTAAGCCCTCGAGGATCCGGGTACCCTTTACACACATTTTCGCGGCATTTCATTCACATAGGATCACACAATTTACAGAAAAACAGGGAAATTTTTCGCGCGGATAATTTTCCACATAACATTCATATCCACAATCAGAACCACAAGCTAATTGAGACAAATGTCACCAAAATTTTATTTCAATAACTTTCATTTATTTTACATGTACAATGTCTGATAGTACATACAATATATCCCAAAAAAATCTGACTGAACAGAAAAGAAGCATACTACATTATTAACCGAACAAAAACTGAGACAAAAGAAACAAACCATCTAGTATATACAATGTCTTCTAAAGTCATCAACCCGCTACTGCGCTAAAGGCTCCTTGCCTGCCATGCGTGCAAGGAAGAAAAGGCATCAACGGGCGCTGGTACTTCCCATAAGCTTATATATATATATAACAAAAAACAACAGGCATTTAAATGTTCAAAAGTAACAAGTAGAAAGGTGGAACAAGTACAATTTACATCTACTTGCGTAAGCAAAAAGGTGTTCAAGTTGTTTGTAAGCATCTATCATGATTGCCCATTTACCCAACATTTTCCATATATAACATATTTATACTGTAGTTGAATATTCATGAATATATGAGTGTAAATATATATCATCATTTTCTTCAGAGATCATAATTGTGAGTGATGATGGAAAAGTTTGAGATTGGAACAGTTTCTTGATTGATTTAGATTCTTAAGTCTAGTGGATAGTCTGTGGTCTCGGTTCGTGTGAAACCTCACACTATGACTCTAAGACTTGGAGATTGTCTTAGGGTTGGGGTGCCTCCGTAGGCATGCGGTGTAGTATAATGCATCCTAACTAAGTTCCCAACACGTCCACTAGCTTAATGAGATTCCGATTCAGAATGTAGTTACTTCCATGTACTCAACTTTGATTGTAATCCCTTCAAACCTCAAGTGCAACTCTCTCAGATTTAACTCTAGATGATGTAGATTTAGATATGGATGATCTGGATGTAGAATTGCCAAGTCTGTTGGCGAAAGAAAAACTCAAACGGTGAAGAAGCCAACAAAAGGGCTCTTCCGTCTCGCCCTCTAATTGGAAGCGCGGTCCAATAGAGGGATAGGTCTACTCCAAAACTACGCCACTTAGACGGGTGAGAGAGACTTCCCGGAAAAGTCGCTCTAGAAAACGACCCGACTAGTACGGGCAACCGAGCTCGTACGTAAAACTGAAAACCAAGAATCCCCCGCCTGGGTATCCTAAAACAAAGGGTCAGCGGAACCGGTCTAAAGTCGTGATCCCAACGAGGCGTAAAAACACTGCGAGCTCGCGTAAAAACCGAAAAGGGATTGGGATCCTAGACCTGCGCACTTGGCGGCCGCTGTCCTAACTGGGCTTCCTTTCCTCCGCCCAGTTGAGGGTCACCGCGCCCTCACACGGTCAGGTGTAAGAGCCACCATGATCGGCACAATAAGTCATTAACTATTCATGATCATAGAGATGTACTTAACTATAGACTTGATTGACATCATGTTGTTTTGATCGCCTTGTAGTTCTAAGATGATCCTTGCATTGCTCATTGCCATGACTATCTTGTAAGGACAGTATTACTAAAGTTGGAGTGCAAGATAAATTACAGATGGTATCAGTCTCTATTTAGAGCTATCAACTTTACTTACTTAGGTAAACAGAGGAGTTGGAAAATGTGACTCAACCATCATCATATGATACTCTTAGTATGCACTCTTCTGCTCGACTCGAGACAATATTAAGTAGTTATCGTGGCCTTTTGGTGGATCGATCGGATAATTGAATGATCACCCTTTTTGAGTTGTCCGAGTTTGAGTTGACCAAAGGCCATTCAAATATATCTTGGATCATTCTTGGGCTTATCCAAAATCCGTCTAATTCATATACAGTACAGGTATTGTGACCACTATTATCCTTGATCCAAGTCATATAGTTTAAAAGGAAGACAAAAGGGTATATCCCTAACTCGAGTCTTATAGAAGAATGATCGAATTAGGAAGTACTACATCTAACTCGGAGAAAGTAATTATCTTGTTCTTTTGATGTAACAATTAAATAGACATCTTCATGTAAACTTCAGCAGCCTGTCTAAAATAGATGTCATGATGAAATCAACTTTACGGGGTTCAAATTACATCGTGTTCTCCTCTCAGAAAAAGTTACATCTCGTTCTAAAAGAACACCTCCATATTTCTACTTAAAGGTCCACAATTCCTTGTATATATATATAGGGATATTTACACCCATAACCCTGATAATATGGTAATTACCCCAGAAACCCTGCGTAATCACGAATTATACCCATAACCCTGAATAACCACTCCGTTTTACATTCATAACCTTCCGTTACTTTAATTCAGTAACTCAACCAGATGGCTGAGTTAATCTAACCCAATCAATGGTGAATGGGTGAGATTAATCGGGAAAAAAAAGAAAGATAGAAGGAGGTGGATTGGAAGGCTGGAGCTTTCAATAGAGGTACGACCTGGGACTTGGTCTAGAGTGGAGCCTCCAGAGACTGGCAAGGGAGCTGCTGGAGCTTGGGGGCGAGCGGCGGGAGGGAAGGGCTGGAGCTGCGGAGGTGCTGGAGCTTGCGGGCGGATGGCGGGAGGGAAGGGCTGAAGCTGCGGAGGTGTTGGAGCTCACGGACGGCGGGAGGGAGGCAACGCACGCGGGGGCAGGGGTTGGCGGAGGCGCGTAGGGAGTGGGGGGGAGAGGCAGGCGAGCAGCAACCGCAGGTTGCGACGGGCAGGGGGGCGCACGCGGGGGCAGGGGGCGGCGGGAGGGAGGCAAGGGGGGCGGCGACTGCAGGTTGCAGAGGGCGTGATATGATTGCATACGGATATATTGATACTTTATATCAATATAAAGTGCGAGCTTACTATTACCGTATATTGACAGTGATACGTTTACAATCCGGCACGAAAAAGGCAGCGTATACAGTAGCAAGAGTGCGAGTGATGTGTGAGGTGGCGGTTCGAGCAGGGCTGACTTGCCGGAACAAGAAGGCCCCATGATCGCCAACATCCGTCCCGGTGTTGCATAGCCGCTCACTCCTTGGATGATCGTCTTCGCCGGCCGACCACCCACGTAGCTCGGCACCATGGCTGTCAGCTCCTCCCAGACCAGATTCGCCGCGATCATGCTCTGCCCCTCTAGTTCTCCTCCCATCTTTCCCTCCTGTGGTGTTAAGCAACGGTTAAGAGCAAGGCATGTCTCTCCTACGCATGCATATATACTTAGATGTTGTGTTGGACTGTTTAGAAACAAGGGTAGCAAAGGCTCCCATTTCTCTCTTTATGTTTAATGTAGATAAATCATATTAAGATGGAAGATATAGATATGTAGGCAGTATCAACACTTGTTAGTCTCAGCTGCTGTTGGCCAGATTTGAGAACAAGTGTTGCATTGAATGAACTAGGAGGAAGTTGTTGGGAGGTTTCCGGTCTGTGTTAATGGATTACAGGGGTACTGTAATCTGGCAATTTTCTGTGGGATTGTCTGCTTTCGATCGGGGACAATTTTAATATGAAATCTGTAGTAAACCACGCAGCTGTCAAAACATGAGCTCCAGGATAAACTCGCAGTTAAATAGGCCCCTCCGAGATTTGTAATGATATCCACATAGAAAAGATCAGGCTCGTCCTAAAGCGATCATGGGGCCGTCGGGTTCCAAGATGGTAGGGATGATATCCGTATGGCAATCTCCGATGATAATCTGACCTGCAAATGGATTCATTCTCCAGCCGGCTTCTCCTTCGCACCAGCAGACAAGGGGGTCGGGCTGCTGGGCGAAGCTGTACGCGGGAGCGTGGGGTGGGTCTGCAGGTCGGAAGTGCACCGGGCGGGAGGGGGAAGCTTGTGGGTGGAGGTGCGCGCAGAGCCATGCTCGAAGATGGTGCCGCCGCGCTTGTGATCGGCTCCGACCCGATTACTGATGTCGAGAAGCCGCTCTTTGAGATAGTTTTTGCATCGGAGTATCCCGGAGCTCGGACCGGCGGCTTTGCCGGCGAGGGGAGGAAGGTTTATTTTGTTTGATGAATGGCATCATGTTGTAAATATGATGGGTTTGGAAGGGCAAAATCGACTATTTCCGTTTGAGTTAACGGAGAAATAAGACGGAAATTGACACAGGGTTATGCCATGTAAAGGTTAACCATTACTCGGGGGTTATGACGTAATTCGCTATTACGCAGGGTTTCTGGGGTAATTACCATATTACTCAGGGTTATGGGTGTAAATATCCCATATATATATATATATATATTTGGCCCCTTATTTGCCCACAACTTCTCAAAAAGGTTTTCTTCAATTGAAATGCTTACAGGTATAACTAGCTGTGAAATCAGCATTTTTTTTTACATAATTCGATGATTGTTACCAACTGGCCACCCAGTGTTATGGTATCATTTTAATAAACCTCTCTTAAACCCTTTTGATCCAAGATTCCTTAATATCAACAGAACATTTAAATTACTATCTTACAGATTTGCAGATTTATGACAGACTTCTGCATTCCATAAGATCCCACGGAGAACACATCACTTAGATAAAACACCTCTCATACATGTACGAATGTCAATATTAATTCTGAATTTCCAGTCCCTCAAACTCTCATCATATCATATTCAAGAAAGCCATTAAAGAGTTCAAAAGGAGTTAAAATCTTCATGCATGGCAGCAAAAGATGGGGAAGGATGTACATAACAATTTTTCAAGCCCAAATTTTTTGATTTATTTATTTTTTCTAAACAGGAGTAGCTATCATGTAGAACTTTCTAAATCAATTTTCTTTAAATCAAGAGCAGAGGATAACAATCCAAATTTTCATTTTTTAATATATATCTATTCCCCTCTGATTTATCAATTCCAGAATAATTTTGAAAGAATAAGATGGGAATACATCTCATGTATGGCAGCAAGAGATGGCTTTAGAATGTACAAAATCAAGTGTAATTAGCATGCATGGCAGCAAGGAGGAGGGCTGAGGAATGTACCTCAAATCTCTTCAAGTTTGAAGAGGAATTTGCATGAAATTGCTGGAATTTGAGTGAAGAAGCTGCAGATTTGAAAGCTCCAGCACTTTTCCTTGGATTTGGAGCAGCCTCAAAGCTTCAAAAGTTGTAGGAGGTCTGAAATAGAGCCTCCACAGGTGCTTTCTACAGAAATTGGCTGATCTTGGAGGATGGGCAGCAGCAAATCTTCAGGGAAACTCCAGCAGAATGACTGTTGGAAGAGGAAATTTCATGGGAATTGAGAGGAGAATAGGAAGAAGAGGGGATTGTACCTCTCTAGATCTTCAATTTGGAGGGATTAGAAGCTTGATCAGGTTCTGCATGTAGCAGTTTCTGCATGGAGGGAAGTTGCAGCAGAGCCTCCAGTTGCTTGGACAGCAGCTGATCTAAATGGAACAAGGCCTGGAGATGTTGAAGGAGCTTCAACCGAAGAATTTACAGGAGACAGACTCCTTTGTTTTGGAGGAAAAAGGTGAAGATTGCCTTTAAAGTGGAGGAAGAGGGGTTTCGTTGGGATTTCAAGGGGGAGGGGTGAAGGGTATATTTATATAGGGAATGAGAGGGCCAGATGGAGCATTTGGGCAGCATCAGCAGTACACGTGCTGCTGTCTTCTGCAGAGAGAAAAAAATTATATATATATATATTTTAAATCCAACCTTATTTTGACACACTACAAGTTGGTCGTATTCGCGCCTCAAGCGTCGGATTTCGGCGTGAAATATCTCATTTTGATCGTCTCAGAATGACGGTCAATATAAGTATAATATTGATATACTTTCGGTCGGGTTTGAATGCCCGAAATTTCCGAGATACGGTTTCGGTTTGGAGTTAATTTTTGTGAATTAAAAATGTCAGACGACCTTCGATTGACGAATGATCGATTCCGTTGGTCTTGTTTCGTCGAATCGGATCTAATGACAGTCTTGGTTTGTTTCACGGTTTCCGAATTTGCGTCGTGGCTTTTCCGCGACACACATTACGAAGCGACCGATTTTTGGTTGATTTCGCTTGAACGACTTTTTGTTCACACTCAATTAGTCGATATAAGTCATCCGATACCGACCGACAACTTTATTGGGTTAAACGGACCCTAATCGGGTCGAGTTCGGGTTTGGCAGATTCCGGATGTTACACATGGCCTCACCTGTTTGAGAAAGAAAAAGATTGCCAATTTCATTTCAACATAGAAATGGCCATTTTTTCTTTTTTCTTTTGGTAAAGGGAAAACAAAATATTGATTAATGGTGACAAATTATCTCTTTCTTGCATTCCAGAAATATGGGCCTGTTCGTTACCCATATGCTATGAGATTGACGAGAGATGCTACATAGGTTTAGCATCATGACAAACCCTTGTCAAATATATAGCTGATTTGAGCGCTCTAGCCAAAACGAATCTTATTTTGGCCTGACCTTTCCATTACAATGTTCTCCTACGCAGAATACCCCTATTAGCGGGCTTTTGTAGCCAAGTTTATTTGTTCTTCGCCACTTTGGGTCGTGAGGCTTACTTTTGATTGTTAGAATAACTGAATAATTGTAACAAAGATCCGTGTTAATTTATTCTTTTTTGCAAGATATTCTCTGTACACCTACTGTTGCTCTCTAATTGTTGTTTGTATAGAAACCTTCTTTACCCTGATGTGCAAAATACTAAAAGCTGTATGTTTGCAGATTGACAGGGTTTTGTCTTTGCTCGTGGAGGAGGCTTCGGAAGCAGAGAAGTCTGGTCAATCACATCCCCTGACCATTGTTTTTGTTGAGAGAAAGGTGATGCATGCTGTTTTAGTTGATTTTAATGGGAAACATGTGTAATGACTTTTGTGTACATCTCAAAGCAGCAACCTTTTGCATCAGTCTGCTTTACAACTTGCTTAACAGCATTCTAATTCTTTTAAGGCATCATCAATCATATATTGACGTTTATTTTTCTAGTTGCAGATTTTTATCACTGTGTGAACTGTTAAGTTTATAAAGGAAAAGGCAAAGCCTTCTCTCACTATAAGTAGGGTTGCCGACATGTTTTCTTGCTTAACTTCATGTTGAAAGTTTAGACTATCTTTTACGATGGCTGTTGGTGAGATTAGAGATGGAGTAAATGAGAAGCATTAGGTCTGGAGACATGCATTGGAGACTAAATGATTTCGTATAAGTGGGACTAAGACGGAATATATGGAGTGCACCTTTGATGGAAGCAATGGTAAAGGAATCGAGGTGAAGATTGGCGACGATAACATTCGAAAGAGAAATTCTTTTAGATATTTGGGATCTGTTTTGCAACATGATGGGGAAATTGATGGAGATGTCACTAATAGAATAAATGCATGCTGGCTAAAGTGGAGAGGAGCCCCTGTTGTTCTCTGTGATAAGAAAATTCCTTTAAAAATTAAAGGAAAGCTTTACAAAGCGGCCGTGAGACTTGTTATGCTCTATGTATCTGAATGTTGTCCTTTGAACCATAGACATGTGTAGAGAATGGTTGTAGCAGAAATGAAAATGCTAAGGTGGATGTGTGGACACACACGTAAAGATCAGATTCAGAATGATGCAATCGGAAAGAAAGTTAGTGTAGCTCCGATCGAGGATAAGATGCGAGAAAACTGTTTAAGATGGTTTAGTCATTTGCAAAGAAGATCATCTGATGCACCCGTTAGGAGATGCGAGTATTGGGATGTTGAGCTGGCTTAGAGCGGGCGAGGATGGCCCAAAAAGTGTTGGAAAGAGACTATACGAAGGGATCTTAGTTTTTTGGATATAAGCCTGAGATCGACCCAAGATAGATCTGAATGGAGGCGAAGAATCCATGTAGCCGACCCTACTTAATTATGGAAAAAGGCTTTGTTGTTGTTGTTGTGTTGACTACCTAACACAACCCCCATAAGGGGTGATTTGAACCCTGCTCTTTTAGGTGGTAGACACTGCACTGCCACGTATGGAAGGCTGTGTCGGTGATATATCGGCGATATGCACTGCCACGCATGGAAGGTCGTGTCGACGATATATCGTCGATATATCGGTTTCGACGACCCCCCCATATGTATCTCCTTTTACACCGTGTCGGCGATATATCGCCGATACAGTGCAGGTTCCTTTCTTCATTGCTAAGGTTTGGGTTCCTTTTAAGGTATTCTGTAGCCATATCCTCCATCTCGAGTGTGGCATTGCAACCTTGCAAGGAGCTCATCAATTTCCTCTTTTTTTGCATTTTGAGGTGAGATTTCCTCTTCCTTAGTTAGGGATTTTGTTCTCATGTTTGTTATGTGTTGCGTAATCTTCTTTTTCATGTAATTTGAGCTTCAAATTTTGGGTCTTTTGATTTTTGTGTAGTAATTAAGAGATCTTATGGATGAATTGGTTTGGATCTCTTGTTTGGGGGTTACGAAAGATGGTTTGGTGGTGATTTTTGTTTACAAAATGTGTATATTTAAATAAATCCAAAAATTTTAAAAAAATAGATCCACCATTTATTGAGTTTTTTCATGAAATTTGGGGCTTTTGATTTTTATATTTTTATTAAGAGATGTTATGGATGAATGGAGTTGGATATATTGTTTAGGAGTTAGGAAACATAATTTATGATGATTTTTGTTTACAAAATGTGTGTATTTAAATAAATCCGAAAATTTTTAAAAAATAGATCCACAATTTATTGAATTTTTTTCATGAAATTTGGATCTTTTGATTTTTGTATGTTTATTAAGAGATGTTATGGATGGATGGAGTTGGATCTCTTTTTTAGGAGTTAGGAAATATGATTTCGTGGTGATTTTTGTTTACAAAATGTGTATATAAATAAATCCAAAAATTTAAAAAGTAGATCCACAATTTATTTTTTTTCATGAAATTTGGGGCTTTTGATTTTTATATGTTTATTAAGAGATGTTATGGATGGATGGAGTTCGATCTCTTGTTTAGGGGTTCGAAAACATGATTTGGTGGTGATTTTTGTTTTCAAAATGTATGTATTTATATAAATCTGATAATTAAAAAAAGTAGATCCGTAATTTATTGAGTTTTTTCATGAAATTTAGGGCTTTTGATTTTTTTTGTGTTTATTAAGAGATGTTATGGATGAATGGAGTTGGTATATTGTTTATGAGTTAGGAAATATAATTTATGGTGATTTTTGTTTACAAAATATGTGCATTTAAATAAATTCGAAAATAAAAAAAATAGATCCATAATTTATTGAATTTTTTGTTCATGAAATTTGGATCTTTCGATTTTTGTGTGTTTATTAAGAGATGTTATGGATCGATGGAGTTGGATCTCTTCTTTAGGAGTTATGAAACATGATTTGGTGGCAAGGTTTAAAAAAAGCGTGAGGCGGTCCGATGCGTTTTTTTCCGAAATTGAGGCGAGCCGTAAGCCTCAAGGCGGTCGAGGCGTAAGCCTCAATTTTTTAGAAAAAATTAAAATTAAAGCAAAATACATTTAAAAAAGTATATAATCATAATAAATTTTGCCAGAAATACATTCAAGAATAATTTAAAACTAGTAGAAGATACAATACATAAGCGATGAAGGCATTGAAGTTCAAAAAACTAATACTAAGTCACTAATATACGGAATATCAAGTTCCAATTCTAACTTCAATGATTGTATATAATTAACTAAAGTCTATACTTAATACAAAAGTACATTAAAAAGCATAATCCTTAGTGCAAAGTAAAAAATATTGATATGCCTTGAGCCCAACTATATGTCTTATTGGACATAGTTGGAGAACCGTCATATTCATCCCCTCCTGCCGTATCATACCCCACCATGACGGGGGTTTACTTCATGTGTTCATTTTTCAACATTGCTTCTTCCTATATCATGTATGTGATAACTATTCTAAGATTCACAACTTATACAACCAAACAACAATATCAAGTTGTAAACTTGTAACTAATATCAAATTTTTATTACAATTCAAATAAAAATATGTGTGTAATAGAACTAGTATGTGTAGATATATGATAAATTGAATGTGATGTATACAAGATCATGGAACTTCGCTTGTTTCAAGCGATCTCTTATCTTTGCACGGAGCTATATATAGAAATATGTAAAGTTAAAATGGAAACAAAAATACAAACATAAAAAAATGATGCTAATGGAAAAATAGGGTCATGTGCAACCAAAAATGTAAAAAAGCCTTGTGACTCGAGGCTTACGCCTCCGCCTCGCCTTGAGCGCCTCGTGCCAAGTCAAGGCGCACGTCCTACCTAGAGAACCCGAGGCGTGCGCCTCAGGGTGAATTTGGTGCGCATCGCCTCGAGACTTACGCCTTTGCGCCTCGAGGCGACGCTTTTTAAAACCATGTTTGGTGGTGATTTTTGTTTACAAAATGTGTATTTAAATGACTCCAAAAATTCAAAAAATAGATCTACAATTTATTGGGGTTTTTCATGAAATTTGGGACGTTTGATTTTTGTGTGTTTTTTGTTCATGATTTAAGATCGTGACACACTCCGGTTCAGACTCTGATGGTTCTCGTGGACAGATGGACTTGGACAGGGGAGAGATTGGTTGGAAGTATGCCATCGCTCTAGATGGCAACAAAACGAAACCAAGTGCAACTTCTGTGAGAAGATGTTGGGAGGGGAGGGGGTATTACTAGATTGAAGCACCATTTTGTTGGTAGCAATAAAAATGTTGTTAAGTGCAATCGTTGTCCAAAAGACGTGAGAGACTTGGTGAAGGTCAGCATGGAGGGGAAAAGGGAGAAGGTTGTGGAGAGGTCCATGCAGGGTGAACAGTTCAAGAAATTCATGTTTGAGAAGGAGTTCAATGTCCTCTCAGATTCAGACGACAAGGACTTTGTCTATCCGATGATATTCAGACCGAAGCGGAGAGGAGGGCGTACAAGAGGGCGGCAAAATAGGCCATGAAGAGCAAGTTTGAGAGGAGAAAACTCGCTGGTGCACGTGGCGGCTTCTCTGGTGTCGGTGGCAGTAGGAGTGGTTTTGGAGGTGCACCAGTACCACCACCTACTAAGAAACACAAGGGAAATGGACTAGAACCATTCTTGACGAGGAGTGGGTCCATACAGTACAAGCCAAGTAAAGATCCGAAGCAAAAGACGGTGAATGTGATGTTTACCAATGCACGGGAGAGAGTGGGCAAGGCCATCAGCAAGCTCTTTTTTGGGGAGAGCATCCCAGCCCATGTCACTAGTGGACCTTTTTTACAGCACGCCATTGATGAGATCGCCGCAGCAGGAACGAGAGTGAAGGCTCCCATTGCCAAGAGCCGATGAACAAGTATCTTGCGCAGGAGAAGGAGGAGATGACTGCGTACATCTCGGAGCTGAGGAAGAGATGGCTAGAGTACGACGTGACGCTGATGTGTGATGGCTGGACAAACTATACGAGGAAGCAGATCATCAAATTCCTTGTTTACTGTGACGGTAAGACCAATTTCTTAAATTCGTCGATGCTTCTGAATAGGTCAAGGACTACAAGTATATGTTGAAGTTGATGAAGGATGTTGTTAAGGACGTTGGGAAAGAGAACATTGTACAGATTGTGACGGACAATGGCAGCAACTTCAAGAAAGCAGGTGAAACAATAATGAAGTCTAGCAGGTACTACATTTTTGGGCATCTTGTGCTGCACATTGCATAAAATTCTAAAGGACTTCGGCAAGAGGAAGCTCGTCGTGAAGGTAATGGAACAAGCACTGGCGATCACGACTTTCATCTACAACCATTCCAAAGTGTCGTCGTTGATGAGGCGGGCGTGTAATGGTGAGTTGGTGAGGCATGGAATCACACGCTTTGCAATCAATTTTATAGCGTTGCAAAGCCTCAAACAACATAATGCAAGGTTGGAGAACATGTGCGGCCAAGGTGAATGGTTCGAGAATCCATAAGCTCGGACCGAAGGAGGATGGAGGATGGAGACAATCATCATTGATCTCCATTTCTGGGATGACGTGACAAGGGTCACGAAGATAATGGAACTTGTTGTTTTTGCATTGCATATCGTAGATGGGGACAAGAAGCCAACTATGGGAGTGATGTGCGAGGCAATGCGCTGCATGAGGGAGAAGGTTAGAGAAGCAGTGGGAGAGGATTTAAAGCATGGTTGGGCATCATAGACAAACGATGGTCCAAGATGCTCTCACATTCTCTTCATAAAGTTGATATGTATTATTATTTAATAAATATCTTCAATCCATTTTGGTAGGTATTTTAGAAGGATTAAAATTTGAGAATTGTTCATCTCCAACGTATTACTTAAATCCGAAGTACCAATACAAGAACATTCTTGGTATAAATGCTGACCTTCTAGCAGCTGTACCACTTGTAGTAGAGAAGCTCGTCAAGGACGAGAAGACACAAACCTCGTGCATGAATGAGGTAATATTGATTGTATAATGTACAATCTATAGTCACCTAGACGCTATAGTGAGTTTAAAATTTTTTTTTGAGGCACAACCATTTTTATAACTTAAAGTTTTGATAAATGTGCAGATCAAATACTTTAGGGTTGCCTTGGGTTCTTTCGGTAGAGTAACCACGGTTAATGGACGAGGCAATACTTTTCCTGGTAAGGACCAAGTCTAGTGATTGTGATGTATAACAATTTCACTATTATTGACAATGTTGAGAAATGCGGTTCATGCGGCCGCATATGCGCATGCGGAGGGGTAGCCGCACCGCATATTGAATATGCAGTAATATGCGGGTCTCACGCATATGCGGGCCGCATAAACCGCATATGCGGCCGAATATGCGGGTCCGATATGCGGTATGACCCATTAGCAAGATCCGATTTTAGATTTTAAGGGACTGGATCTTAAGGTCTTAACCCGTTAACGCACCAAACCCCAACCCCCATCTCGATAAACCCTAAGGCCAAACCGCAGTGCCTCCATCGCCTCCCCCTCGGCCTTCCACCATCGCAAAAGCTCCAGTGCCTCCATCGCAGAAGCTCCGCCTCTCCCTCTTGGCCTTCCACCATCGCCGCGTAGCTTCTCTTGCGCCGCCAGGCTTCGCCAAACTCCAGCTTCTCCCTCTCGGCCTTCCAGCCTCGCCTTCTTGCGCCGCTAAGCTCCGCCAGACTCCAACCTCTCCCTCTCGACCTTCCACCTTCGCTGCATGGCGGCTCTCTGCACCACCGTGCTCCGCCCCTAGCTGGTCTCGTACCTTCGCCCATGGCCTCAAATTTCAGCGAAATTTGGTCGATTTTCTGTCGAATATCGATATCCAGTCGAAATCGAAATTCGACCGAAATGACCGAAATATAGGGGTCCTAGTACAAAAGATGACCGAAATGACCGAAATTCCGGTCGAAATTCCACCGAAATTCCATCGAAATTTTGTTTTGGTCGATACCGAAATGGTGGCCGAAACCGACATTTAAGGCCTTGCCTTCGCCTCCCCCGTACGGTAACACCATTTCTTGTGCCTTCTTTGTTTTTTTTCAAAATTTCAGCATACATAATGAAATTATGTTAGGTTTTGTAATACTTTTATGATTTTATTAATTTTTTGTACTGCCTTCTTTGTTTTGTTCAAAATTTTAGCATACGTTTATCCAAATTATCATGTTTAACTTTAAAAGTAGTTGCTTTTATAGCATAAATCTCAGTGTATAATCTAAAACTTATAGCTAACGTCTAAAACATAAAACTTAAAGAAATATGATAACTATAACAAATTATAATAATACCTAAAACTTATAAGCTTAAAGTTTAATAAAACTATAAACAATATATAAGTATATAACTATATTCTATAACATCTCTGTCTCATAGTCTACAATATATTGTTTATAGTCCACAATAAATTTGTACTATAATCTATCATATTTGTACTGTGAGTCTTATAGTCTCACAGTCTCACTTTAACATCTCCATGCATAATCTAATACTTATGGCTAACATCTAAAACATAAAACTTAAAGCAATATGATACTATAATAATAATATCATATTTGTTATAAATATCATGTTGTGACTATGAGACTCACAGTTCAAATATAATAATATCTAAACTTAAAGCTAACATCTAAAACATAAAACTAGCTTAACAAATTAACATATGAAATCTCTATCATATTATCATATGATTCATATTTTTCTTCATGATTAAAGTTATGGATTACATTATGTATTTATTTTTTTTAGTGTCACAATTTTTGTGTCATCTTTAGGTTTTTTGATATGGCTACCCCTTCCACTCCTACTACGGATTCCTCCACATTTTATGTTCCACCCGGCTCTACCGATCCAGGGTGGAAATACGCATACCTTATTGAGAGGACGGATTCGAACACGGTTGGGTGTCGCTTGTGCGGCAAGATCATACAAGGAGGAATCAATAGAATGAAGCAGCATCTCACACACATAAAGGGAAACACGAGGGCATGTCCAAAGGTCGATGGTGAAGTGCAGAAGGAATCAGAGATTATGTGGAAGATATTATAAAGAAGAAGAATGAGAAATTTGTTAGTATGAGAGAACTGCGTGAGGAAGTGACAATCAGAACATCTGATGGATCTTCTAACCATCCATATGAACGAGAAACCTCAGAAAGTGGTGCAAAAAGACCTCGTGTTTCTGAAGATGATGCATCTTTAGGTGCAACAATGCGGCAGATGGTGATTAAAGATGCATTAGCCAAAGAGGAGCGTGCACGTGTCAACAAGTTTGCGGCAAAATTCTTTTATGATGCTGACATTCCCTTTAATGTAGTGACCAAGATTCCTTTATCTGAATGTGTGAGGCAATTGGACAATACGGAAGCGGATACAAACTGCCTTCATATTATGAAATTGCAGAAACTTTGTTGAAGGAGGAAGTTGATGAAACAAAGGAATATTTAAAGCGCCACAATGAATCGTGGAAGAACAATAGTTGTTCAGTAATATTCGATGCGTGGACCGATATAAGGGGAAGGAGCATTATGAACTTGTGTGTGAATTGTGACTTGAGCACAACTTTCTTGAAGTTCATTGACACATCTGCAGATTCTCACACAGTTAAATACATCTCTTCTCTGGTAGAGGAGTGTATCAAGGATGTTGGAGAAAACAATGTTGTACAAGTTGTTATTGACAATGCTTCTACAAATATGGCAGCCGGGAGACTCCTTAAGACCAAATATCCAAGGATATTTTGGTCTTCATATGCAACTCATTGCATTGATCTTGTACTTGAGGATATTGGCAAGGAATCGAAGATAAAAAATTGCATCACTAAGGCTAGAACTCTCACTCTCTTTATCTACAGTCATGCAAAGACTTTGAGCTTGATGAGACAGTTTACCCAGAAGGGTGAAATTGTTCGGTCAGGGCAAACAAGATTTGCTACCACTTTCCTTACACTCCAAAGCGTAATGGACAAGAAGTAGAAATTACGGTTGATGTTCTCTTCTGATGAGTGGAGGGAGTGTAAGTGGTTAAAAAGAAGAAAAGGTGAGGTGGCTGCATCCGTTGTCGTCAGTTCATCATTTTGGAGCCAAGTATCCTTGACGCTGAAGATCTTCTCTCCACTTGTCTGCCTCTTGCGTGTTGTTGATGCAGAAAGGAAGCCGTTAATGGGATTTGTATACGGAGGATTGGAGGATGCAAAAAAGAAATAAAGGTTATTTTTAAAGATGTTGAACATTCCTACAAGCCCTTTATAGATGCAATTACCTTGAAAACGAAAGGAAGATTGGATAGCCCCCTCCATCTTGCAGCTTTCTATCTCAATCCCTATTATTTTTATAGGGATTGCGATGCGATTTCTAAGGATAGTTTCGTCGTTGATGGTTTAATGGAATGCGTGGAGATTTTTTATCCTGAGTTGGAGATTCAGGATGCCATCACGAAGAAAGAGATTCATAATTATCGAAGGGGAGAAGGAGCGTTTGGAAAGACAATGGCTGTCAGACAAAGATCCACCAATGATGATGATTTTAATCCTGGTAATATATCTCAAGCTTATTATCGGCTTTAAAGTTCTTAAGTTAGATTTACTATTTTACAAGAAATTAATTGTCTAATCTCTTGTAGCTCATTGGTGGTTGTTATATGGTTCTCAAACGCCTTATTTGAAGGAAATGTCTTTGAGAATTCTAAAGTTGACATCCTCTTCTTCTGGCTGTGAGAGGAATTGGAGCTCTTTTGCAGCGGTATAACTCTCACCATTTGGATGTACAATTGAGTATATTCATTGACTCATTACAATTTATAATTGATCAATGTTACATATTATTCTTAATGCAGATTCACACCAAAAAAAGGAACAAACTAGAAACTAAGAGATTGAATAATTTGGTTTTTGTGAAATTCAATTCAAAGTCGAAGGAACATCGATCACTAACTGAGAGAGATCCATTTGTTTCAAATGACAGAACACATGTTATGGATTGGATTGGTGCCGGTGAAGAAGAAGAAGAAATCTTCCAAGGGTCAGGCCTCACATGGAACTTGATTGCAGAAGCAAGTGGGGCAGAAGAATTTGTTGAGAATAGGAGCCAAAGGAATGTGGAAGCTTTGTCAACTTTGGGTGAAGAGGAAGAATTTATGAGTGATTCAGAGAGCGATGATGATATTCCAACAATCAATTTTGAAGATGATTTAGATTATAATTTAGAAGATGGTTTATAACTTTATACATTTGAACATTCTATATTCAGGAACATATTTTGATATCTAAATGAAGTATGTAGCTTTTTATTGTGGTGCCTTTTTTCCAAAGTATGTCTTTGTAGGAATTTAAAGGAAACATGAAGTTTTTTTGTCTCTGACATCACAATTAAATATATATCTTTAATATTTTTAATTAAAAAAAATGCAAACCGCATAATCCGCATATACTTCCGCATATACTTCCGCACATCCGCTTACTCGCTCGGGACCGCCTGACCGAACGAATACCGCATACCGACTTTCTGAACCTTGATTATTGATTTATCTCTTTTGGATTTTCTGCAGTCGAATGGTGGTTACTTTATGGGATGGAAGCTCCCAACTTACGGAAAGTAGCAATAAAAGTATTGTCCCAAACTGCATCTGTCGATGGTTGTGAGAGAAACTGTAGCACATCCAACTTGATCCATTCGAAGAGAGGAACAAGGTGGGAGAACAA
This sequence comes from Ottelia alismoides, assembly GCA_037367405.1. Lineage (NCBI taxonomy): Eukaryota > Viridiplantae > Streptophyta > Magnoliopsida > Alismatales > Hydrocharitaceae > Ottelia > Ottelia alismoides. The sequence continues at coordinate 267,552 of JAZKJV010003801.1, read as the reverse complement.
CGGCTCTACGATCTTGTTTTTGTGCATTACAACTTGAGGTTGAAGATGAAACATGCAAGGGAGGGGCATGACAAAGAGGACTACACATACCCCATCGATCTTGCATATATTTTCAAGATGCACGACGACGATACAGATGAAGATGTTCTGTAGAGGTGGTTGGATGCCAACGGTGCTCCATTGCTCGGTCAACCGGGAGGTAGGCCGAATCAGAATATAAGCCAACAAATGGGAGCAGATGTTGGTGACTACATGGCTAGATCTGGACGAATCGCGGACCCTCTTGGAGGGGTGGAGATTGATGCGATTGTGGACAACATTCTCTCCACTGGATCGAAATCCAAATCGAAATCAAAAGATGACAGCGGGAGCGACGACGACGACGACGATGATGCCATTGGTGGTCGTGGTGGATCAGATTGGGAGACATATTCAGGGGAGGTCAGGGTCAACAGGGGTGGTCGTGGACCACATGATGATACATTATTCGAGTCAGGGCGAGAATACATAGAGCGACGTGGAAACATACATGGGCAAGTTGTCCCAAGTCCGAGTCAAGGACCTATGGTTTATAATGCATATGGATGACGTGACCATCATCCTACAAATATTTAGGTTCGTTGAGTTGCATGGACATTGAAGCCATACATTGGAGGAACACCCAGTCTCATGGGTGGATATGAAACTCACAAAATGAAGGTCATTTGGCGTCTTCCCTGAATATTTTCCTGCTCCTCCACCTGGACCTCCTCCTCCTTAGGCTTATACTCCTCCATCTTATGGATATGGTAGCAACAATGGGTACTATGGAGGATATAACAGCTACATCGGTGAGAACGACCAAGGTAGCTAACCGACCCAACTCGAGCAGTGTGGTGACCGTTTCGGTTTCTTCCCTGAGTACTACGCTCTTCCTCCAGGTCCCCCTTCGCAGAGATCTTCTCCTACTCCGTCATCGTCATCCCGAGTATTTCAAACTAGTACTTCGCAATCTCGACGTTCACCTCGTGATACCGGATCTAGCAATGCTTATTCTCGACTCGGGATACTCATAAGGGATTGATGACCATCAATACTGGCAGTATATCATGGATTATAAGGCCATGTACTCGTACATGACATGGCAAAAGTATTGCGAGTTCATTGAGTCCGCATTCTGCTATGAGAGACAACAGGGTAGGGGGGGCAATTTAGATCCGCCGCGGAATTCTTGGTTGTAGGTCATCTCTTTTACAATGTTAAATTGATTTGGATATTTTTCATTTATTGCTGTAACATGTGAATAGATAAATCTTTATGCCAAACAATGATTATCTCATTAATCATTATTGACATGTATGATGTAAGAGAGTAAGAATACATTTGAAAGTTATTTAGTGATTAAATAACTTGGATGAACTCCATTTTTAATATATATATAGTAGGTCAATAACTACCAATATCAGTGATATATTCGAATCGATATGACCGATATGTGCAGTTTAAGGATCATCGTCCTACTAAATTATCTATATGTGTTATGAAGTGTATATTTGTAGTATTTTATGTTATAAGAACTTGAATGGAATCCATTTCCAATATTTAAAGTCAAGAGTCAACATTAACATCGAGATGATTGATATGTGCGATATCGATTTGTGCGATATATGGTCTATAAATGACCGATATGTGTGATATAAGTGTGTATTTATATGTTATTTGTTGTTCTAATATCTTGGATGTTCTTAATTTCTGAAAAATGCCAAAAATTTGGTTTTTAGACATTTTTGATATTTCCACCGATATCGTCGATATATTCCGATATATCCATTTCCGGACGGACCAAAATGATATCGATATCGATATCGGTATGAACGGTTAAGTTATGAAGCAGTTATATTTTTGTTAGAGTTGATTCTGGCTTCTTTTCTAAAAGAAGCAAAGCTAGTCTATGTAAAACAAAATTAAAGAGGTCTAATTCACCAGATCATGCATTACGTGAGCCTGCTGCACCGGGGCTCTTGTTTAAGGTTGTGCACCGGGACACACTTTGGAGTATTTTGTGCTAAAGTTTTGGGTTCTTGTCTTGTCTATGAATGTGCACTGGGGCGCCCTTTTCGGGGAGTTTGTGCTTAACTTTTTAAATATTGTTTCATATATTGTTCCTTTCATTGGCTAGAACTTGGATTTTTTTGACACTTTCTTTTTTCTTGTGCAGACAAGGTGTGATGAGGTTGCAGATGCTCTTGTTGCACAAGGTTTACATGCAGTGTCTCTTCATGGTGGTCGTAGTCAAAGTGAACGAGAGGCAGCACTCCGCGATTTTAGAAAAGGCCTGACAAACATATTGGTATCTATCTCCTTGTTATTTGCTTGAGGATGTTGCAAAACCTATACATGCCTTTACCAAGAACATTTTGAATTTGATTTGGGCTGTAGGTTGCTACAGATGTTGCTTCCCGTGGTCTCGACGTCACTGGTGTTGCTCACGTTGTTAACTTGGACCTGCCTAAGGTATTCTAGATGGTTCGCATGCACACACGTTGTGCTTTGTTTCTAGTGCATTGCCCATTATTTAAAGCATATATCAAACACTCATTCTGTAATGTGGTGTGGCATCTAAATGCTGTCTGTCTGACGGAAACCCTTGATCAAACTCTAGCAAGAACGTGGACATATGAGCATGTCTAGCAAGAATGCGGAAATATTAACATGTTTTGGTGAGTATCTATTAGGTATAAGAGAATACATGGAATATATTACAATTCAATCATGTATTTACAGGATTCATTAATATCTTCTTGTTTGGATAAAATTACCTTGGATGCCTCGGTCGAGTTCAGATGTGAAGTTCACAACTACAGAGAGAATTTGTCTTCTGGTGACATGTTGTCTCTCAATAGAAGGATAAGGACGTATAGATTATAGTGGGACACAATAACATCTCAAAAGTTATATCAATTATGAAAAAGATGGATTGAAGTGGTATGATGTCACCTATTAAATTTCATGGTCAGTCAGATCCATATAAATAATGAAACTACAACTAAATCAAGATCAGGGAGCTTGACTGAAACATAATGGAGCCGGTCCAGGTTGACATGGATGGCGGTTGCTCTTATATTTCTTGTTTCAATGAAAGGAGTGGATTGCAAATCTTTTGAAATTGCTACTGCAGCAGGCATGGTTAGCTTAGTCATTAACACATAGTCGATAGTGGATGAGAACTTTCCTCCTAAATGGCATTTCATTATTTCATGATTTCATGCAGCTGATAGTATATTTTTTTAAACTAAAGGGTGTTTTACTTTGTAGGTGTTCACCTGAACTTCTTAAAAACAGAATTAAAATATTACAGAGATTTGGTCCATGATTCAACAAGGATATGCTCAGAAGCTTCAATATTCTCGGCATAATTCCACCAGAGCATTTCTAGCAAGTCATATAGACCATAGGATAGCCATGGTCATAGCTCTCTTGACTCGGCCACCCCGACACACCAGGGCAACAAGAAAAACTGATAACCGAGGTCCTCTTCTTCCTACCACACCCGACCCTAGATATGACTGAATTCACCATAAAGCACACCATGAACGCTCTCGTCATGAGTCTCGAGCTTAAAAGCAGCCAACTGAAAATCTATACCCTTAATGGTTCCCTATCCTCTTAATGAGTCTAATGGTTATCCATATTTTGGTCCATCAATGAGGATGAGGACACCAATGCATTATAGGCTTCTTGACCTTAAACTTATTAAGACAAGCCAAGTGACCGTGACTAATATCGAGTCCCATGGAATCATCAAGGCCAACAATTAATTGAATGAACTTCATTGTCCATCAATACGAGAGATCGTTTGGAAAGCATGGTGATATGGATGCCCCCCTCAAAACCATCTGAAGACCAACGCTCCATCATTATGCCTCTTCGCTTGTACATAACACAACCAATCTCAAGAACTTGCCACACTTTTATACGGTCATCGATCTAGAATCAATAAACCTTTTTGTTCCCCAATTTCAACCTCAGGAATGATGCCATTTATGATACAACATTGTAGAGGCTCCTTCCAAAAGTTGGAGGTCAATCTCATCATTACTTTCCCTCCCTCTACATTATCGGTCTCTCTAAAGATGTCTTACATCAGCCATCACAGATGATCATCCTTATCACCCTAGATACACTCACATACTTTACCCGCATAGCTTTAGTCATCTCTCATAAGCATAATATCCCCGATTTGTGCTCGAGAAATGGGCACGCCGTTTAATTATCTTGTACAGAGATACATAGAAGATTGAAATTGTTGCTAACAGATTTTAGTAGCATTATGTGGCCACCTTTAGATAAGCTCCTAACCTATCGGCTAGCTAATTTGTAATCCATCTGCTCTTGCAATCTCATTATCTTAAAGAATCCTCTTCTCTCGGTATGCTCACTTTTCTAGAAAAATACAATTACATAACAAGCAATGAAGAGATAGGAGAACCCATAGCCGACTACACCCACCCACATCTTCATCTTCCAACCTAAAGGTGATTAATGAAGGTTTAATTTTATTAATTTGAAGACCCGAGAAATTGGCAAAGGCCGCTACATCGCAGCTTGGTTGTAGTTCAAAATTTGCAAGGGTTCTCGCATGAGGAACGCATGCGGGTAATTAAGCTAGTTCTGCTGCATCACCGCTCGGATACAGTCCAAAATTTACAAGGGTTCTCGCATAATGGACGTATGCGAGTAAAAAAGTTAGTCCAAAAGAGATTAGAACGGAAGTTGCATATTGGTAGTTGGAATATTGACACTTTAACTGGAAAGTTGATGGAGATAGTGGATACGATGGAAAAAAGGAAGATTCATATACTATATCTTCAAGAGACTAAATGGGTTGGAGAGAAAGCAAGCGAGATTGAGAAGACATGCTTTAAACTTTGTTATTCAGGTAAAGATAAGGGTAGAAACGGTGTTGGAGTGGTTGTTCATAAGGATTTGAAGGATTGTGTGGTTGAGGTGAAAAGATTCGGGGATCGAATTATTTTGCTAAAATTGGTGCTTTAAGAAGAAATTCTGAATATCATCTCAGTTTATGCACCGCAAATTGGTTTAGATGAAAGGACTAAATAAGCTTTTTGGGAGGATTTGGATAAGAGTCTACAAGGAATCCCACAAAGAGAAATGATTTGCATCGATGGAGATCTTGACATGTGAGAAAAGATGCTTTAGGATATGCTAGTGTTCATGGAGGACATGGTTTTGGGGATAGAAATGAAGAGGGAAAAGCCATACTGGATTTTGCAACGGCATATGATCTTTTCATATCAAACACTCTCTTCAAGAAGAGGGAGGAACATTTAATTACTTATAAGAGTGGGCCAACTAGAACACAGATAGATTACTTTGCGTTGAGGAGAAGAGATAGGTTGTGTTGTAAAGACTGCAAAGTAATCGTAGGAGAGAGTTTGACAACCCAACATCACTTGTTAGTCTTGGATGTACAAATGAAAGGGTTGGTAAAGAAAAGGAGGGTTTCTAAGATAACTAGAACTAGATGGTGGAATCTTCCACTGAAGCAAACGAGCTTTAGAGAGAAGGTTTTAAAACACTTATCTTGGGATTGTAGTGGTAGTGCAAACGAGATGTGGGAGGCAGTAGCATCTTGTATCCGAAAGGTAACCAAAGAGATGCTAGGCGAGTCAAAGAGAGGAGCTCCATGTCAAAAGGAGGCTTGGTGGTGGAGTGAAGGGGTGCAAGAGAAGCTAAAAATAAAAAGAGCTTGCTTTAAAGCTATGTCTAAGGATAGAACAAAGGAAACTGTCACAAACTACAAAATAGTGAAGAAGTAAGCAAAGAAGGCCGTAAGCGAAGCTAAGTCAAAAGCTTATGAAGTTTTGTATAAAAATCTCGACTTTAAGGAGGGATAGAAGGATATATTCAAGTTAGGCAAAGCAAGAGAAAGAAAAACCAAAGACCTTTCTCAAGTGAGATGCGTTAAGGACGAGGAAGGTCATGTGCTTGTTACTCAGAAGGATATAAAGACTAGATGAGAGCAGTACTTCCATAAACTTTTCATTGGGGAAGGAAATAGAGATATCACTTTGGGTGATCTAGCTTGTAGTGAAAGTTACTTGAATCGTGCATGCTATAGACGGATACAAAGAAAGGAAGTAGAGGAGGCTTTGAAGGTTATGAGACCTGGAAAAATGTGTAGGACTGGATGACATCCCTGTAGAAGTATGGAGAGTTTTTGGTGAACGTGGTTTGACTTGGCTTACGAATCTATTCAATGTTAGTTGGCTAGGTAAGAAAATGCCTGGAGATTGGAGGAGTATCGTGGTACCTCTTTATAAGAATAAAGAAAACATTCAAAATTGTTCAAATTATAGAGGTATCAAGCTGATGTGTCACACTATGAAAATTTGGGAACGTGTGATCGAAAGAAGGTTGAGGTAAATTTCCAATGTAAAGAAAACCAATTCGGATTCATGCTAGATCGCTCAACGACTGAAGCCATCCATTTGCTGAGGAGAACAATGGAGATTTATAGAGATAAAAGGAAGAACCTTCACATGATCTTTATTGATTTGGAGAAGGCTTATGATTCTGTCTCACAAGAGATATTGTGGAGAGTGTTGGAGAAGAGACAAATATATGTCCTATACATTAACCTCATAAAGGACATGTATGATAGGATTTTATCTTGTGTAAGGACCCCGTCTGGGAAGACTGGATATTTTGACATCAACATTGGTTTACATCAAGGTTCTGCTTTGAGTCCGTTTCTTTTTACTTTGATTATGGATGAGTTGACTAGTCACATTCAGGATGACTTACCTTGGTGCATGCTATTTGCTGACGATATTGTGTTAATTGACGAGACTAGAGATGGAGTAAATGAGAAGCTTGAGATCTGGAGACATGAGTTGGAGACTAAAGGATTTCGTCTAAGTAGGGCTAAGACGGAATATATGGAGTGCACCTTTGATGGAAGCAATGGTGAAGGAATCAGGGTGAAGATTGGTGACGATAACATTCAGAAGAGAGATTCCTTTAGATATCTGGGATCTATTCTGCAACATGATGGGGAAATTGATGGAGATGTTACTAATAGAATAAATGCAGGCTGACTAAAGTAGAGAGGAGCCTCTGTTGTTCTCTGTGATAAGAAAATTCCTTTAAAGATTAAAGGAAAGTTTTACAAAGCAGTTGTGAGACCTTCTATGCTTTATGGATCTGAATGTTGGCCTGCGAACCATAGACGTGTGCAGAGAATGAATGTAACAGAAATGAAAATGCTAAGGTGGATGTGTGGACAGACACATAAAGATAGGATTCGGAGTGATGCAATCAGAAAGAAAGTTGGCGTAGCTCCGATCGAGGATAAGATGCGAGAAAACCGCTTAAGATGGTTTGGACATTTGCAAAGAAGATTAGCTGATGCACCAGTTAGGAGATGCGGGTGTTGGGATGTTGAGCCGGCTAAGAGAGGGCAAGGATGGCCCAAGAAGTGTTGGAAAGAGACCATACGAAAGGATTTTAGTTTTGTGGATATAAGCTCGGGATTGGTCCAAGATAGATCTGAATGGAGGTGAAGAATCCATGTAGCCGACCCTACGTAATTGTGGGAAAAGGCTTTGTTGTTGTTGTTGTTGTTGTTGAAGACCCGAGAAAACTCCATTAGTCTCCACCAAGGTTGACACCATCTTGGCCTCAAACATCCCTCTTGAAGAAGAGAATGTCATCCACATATTGCAGCGTAAGGATCAAATGGGATCAAATGTCGTGATTTGAGTAGCCAATGAAGCAACCCTTATCAATCACCAGTTCAACGCCACAAGAACAGTAGAAGCTAAAGCAAAAAGAGGAAGGTAGTGAGTGGACATCCTTGTTTGTTCCCCTTGTCGTGGTTGAACAAACCTCCTACATGGTGCTAGCTTACCATCAATCGACACAAAGAAGGATGAAGTCATAAGTTGGATGTCGAGAAAGATCTTCAACTTGTTTAACTATTGTGTCATATGGTTAGCATGATATATGTTATTTGTTATTCTTGTTGACGTGCTAGCTTGTATGGTTGGACAAGCATCCCAACAAAGTGTTACTGTTGGTTACTCCCTAGGTAACATCTACATCCTCTTATTGCAGTATGCTAATGATACTTTTTTTATTGAACGAGGAAAATATGAAGCGATTAGATGGCTGCTGTTCTTGAAATTTTTGTCAAGTTATTTGATGTAAATAACTTGACAAATCAAGTGTGATCCCCTTCAGCTTGATAGAGGTTTGATGCTATGGAATGCAATGCAGCACTGGACATGACTCCTAGTTCTTGTCCGATCCGTTATCTCGGTCTTCCCTTGACCAATAGTAATAGTAGACTTAAAAACGTTGATTAGTTACCAATCAATGAGAAGATGGAGAAAAAAATGGTTGGGTAAAGTTTTTTTTTTGCTTTCATGTGGATGATGTTTGATACTCGTGATGGCCATACTCATTGCAATATCTATCCTTTTCAAGTCGGCGACGCTTCTGCTTGGTGTTTAGTGCCACCTTGAAATGATCATACGGAGATTTTTGGAGTAGCGAGCCATATTACATAGGAATTCATGTGGTTGACTGGGATATGATTATGCTGCCCTAGGAAGAGAGCGGTCTTGGGATCTCTCTCCTCGAAACCATGAATATAGCCCTCCCATTAAAATGAATCGCAAGAATTTGGGGCATAGGTGATGGCTTATGTTGCAAACTTATACGAGGAATCTGAGACATTCATTCTAAGGATCATCTGATACATTGCTAGTCGATGATGTGTGCCTCAGCTTTCTCTGCTACTTGATGCCGCAGTTCACCGAACTGTTCAGCCCAATTCTTGGGGATGGATGTTCTTTTGCGTTCTGGACGTACAAATGGATTGACAATGGTCCACTTGCATCCCTATTCCCGCGTCTTTTTGTTTTGGCTACTGAGTGCTGACTGTAAGACTGGTAGCAGATTGTTGGGATAATGGTTTGTGGATGCTTTCTTTTCTTGTTGATTTCTTCGACCAACAGATAAAGGATTCCCTTCGGGCTCCTTGATTCTATTAGTCATTTGGACGGTCTGGTGGTGAGAAGAGACTATTGGATCTGAAGAGATGGGAATTTTTCTGTTAGATGCTCTTACAATGTGGTGGATATGCAACCAACCCCGATGGCCAAGCCAATTATTCGTGATTGCACACCTATTTGGGAGTTTAGATTACCAACTCGCATTGGTTTTTCATGCGGCTAATGCGAAGATGGTGAATTTTATGACCTGAGATCGCTGGTTCAAGTTTTTTTTGAGAGGATCTGATGGATGTACACTTTGTGATGGAGTGGTGGAGAATATGGATCATTTGTTCTTTTCATACGAGAAGACTATACCTATATGACAAGAGACGGAGTTTGATTGGGTGAACTTTGGCAATAGCAAGGCTTTTTGAGACTCGGTCTACAATGCTAGACAACACTCCCCAATGAGCGTTTCCCCACGCCGGCGGTAATTCACGATATGGTCAGCAAGGAACGGTGTAATTTTTGCTATTGATTGGTTTTATGTTGAAATTGTAATTATCCACGTCAGGACTCTCGAGTCATGTCTCATGTTAGTAATTCTGTATTTCCCCCTCTTTTAAGCTAATAGATCTGGGGCAAACACAGTGTGTTTCCCCCTTTTTTGCCTCAAAATTAATGAATAAATACATAATTGAGCAATTCTGAGTCTTTCGAGTACCGTTTATTTTATTTAGTGATACTCCGATGGATTACCGAATACCGATTTTTGAAACACTGTTTACAGGTTGGTTTGATCCAAGTGGGTCTTCTCAGTGAAGCACAACTAGATGAATGCATTGATAGGCAAATGATCAGATTGGTTGTAAGAGGTTTTACATTGTGTATAAGGTGGATTTCTGACATTTTTCCACAGGTGGGCACACTGTGGCACATGTGTCAACTCGAAGGATTCTCCTTTTTGTGCAAGCACTCAGTAACTGGTCTTCTAACTTAATTAGATGTAAAGATTGCATTTCTTTAGGAAATCTACATGAGATGGTATATATGCGACATCCAGATTTCGAGCTTAAGGAGAAGTTTAGAAGGTCTGTTTATTACACTTGGTTCCAAACACTCTCAGAGATGTTGATGAGCAAGGGGTATGAGGTAGATGAAGAATATGCTAGTTTTTCACTTTGTGATCAATGATATGAGGATTCTAAGCACTTCATTTGACTAGAGGAAGCCTTCAATAGGAGAGGGCTTTTTCAGTTGTAAAGTATGCGATTGATCTACTGCAAGAGGTTGGAATGTTAGATGCCAAATCGGCTCAGATTCCTATGGATCTTAAGGTTCGACTATGTGAGGACATGCTGGTTGATGAATGATCACAAACTAGTTCGGAAGCTTCTCCACCTAATTATAGTCAAATTAGATATTTCAGTGGTAATAGAAACACTTAATAAGTTCATGAGTTAGCCAATATGTGCTCATTGGGATGCCACCATGTTCTATCACGGCAATACCATGCTTTCCTCTTTACTATCATCTCATCTTTATACTGCATACTGCAATGCCGATATAGATGCTTGGCTGTTTGGAAGTCTGCCATTTGTAATCTACATATCTAAGGGATAACTTATTCACATGGAGAAACCTATCCCAAGCAGTAGTCTTTTCAAAAAAGTGTCTAGTGCAAAGAGCGTGTACATGGCTATTACCCAAGACACGACACAGATGCAATGAATCCATGCTGTTTTTGTTGATCTTCATATATCTACTACTCTTGTGCTACTGTGCATTTAACAAACAATTCTATATTTCACGAGTGCATCAAGCACGTGGATGTTGGCTTTCACTTCACTAAATACCCCATCTAGAGAGGCCATCTCCAGATGTCTGATGTTTCTTTTGCAAATCAGGTGGCAAATGTTTTCACTAAGGCACTACTATGGGCTCTATTAGAGGGATGCTGTGACAAGCTGAAAATGGAAGATATATATGATCTAGCTTTGGGGGGTTGTTGGGATTTTTGCATTAAAGGTTTGAGTACCAGCTAGGGATGCAAACGATCGAATACGAATGTGAATTTAGGACATACCATAACCATATTCATTTTATTTTACGAATACGAATACGAATGTTACACGAATGTAAAAAATCAAGATCCATATCCTCAAAATACGAATACGAATACGAATACGAATCTTTTACGAATGAATGTGAATATTCAAACGAATATTGCAATAAAAAATATACATAAAAACATACCTGATTTTTTTTCTTCTTAAAGTTTTTTTAGCATCTTCCAAATTAGTACTCTCATTCCCAATTGATAGATCGATATTCATTGTTTTTCTGCAAACATTGAAGTTAACATTCAAGCAAGCACAAAAAATATTCCAATTTATTTAACCGCATTACAATTTTCTCTCTAAAAAATCTTGTTATATGTTTATGTTTAACCATATTCTAATTTCTTTCTAACAAAACATTACATTCACAGAAAAACATTACAAGAATATGAATGTAAAGTTTGATACCAGATCGGTTGCAAATGCAATTGAGAGGGAGGTCGTGGCTGCAACATAGGGAGGTTGCGACTGCGGGGAGGCGGAGGGTGGCAGCCTGGCAGGGGGACATGGTCCTCGACTCCTCAGGGGAGGTGGATGTCGGCAGGATGACACGGAGGTAGTAGGTGGCATGACACAAGGGGGCGGTGGTTAGGGATGTGCAAGGGGGGCGGAGGTCGGCAAGGCGGTTGGCTAGGTCGGGAGGGCGGCAGGCGCAAGGGGGGCGGAGGTCGAGGATGCGCAAGGGGGCAGAGGTCAAGAGGCCCAAGGGGGCGGAGGTCGGAGGGCAGCATGCCGCAAGGGGCGGAGCCGCGGAGGTCTGCAGGGCGGCTGGCTAACCGCAAGGAGGCGGTAGGCTGGCCATGCGATGCGCGACCTTGTCGCAAGGGGGCAGAGGCAGGGAGGTTGGCACGATGGCCGCAAGGGGGGAGGGGCGAGACGAAGGGGGTGGGTTTCGTGGGGGGTGGGGGTGGGCGCATGGGCGGCGTGGGAAATATTTTTAGGGGAGGGGAGTAAAGTGTAAACCCTAAGTGGTTGGCTAAGTCTATATTTTAAAATATAATATAAATAACGAATATTCGTATTCGTAACCGTATCCACAAATTTTTTCATATTCGTATTCATATTCGCATTCGTTAATTAAGGATTCGTATTCGTATCCGCAAAAAAATCATTTAGAATATTCGTGTATTCGCCTGTTTTTGAAAAACAAGAACCATATCCTTTTAAAAACGAATACAAATACGAACGAATACGAATATAACCGCATCCGTTTGCGTCCCTAGTACCAGCCCATGGGAGGCTTTTATATACTATTGTTTTGTTTGTGTTAACCACAACCCTGACCTCGCTCTATATAAGAAAATCTAAGCCTCACTATTTAATATCAATTGAGTATCATATTCCTCTGGAGGGTTTGCTGAGAGAATAATCCCACCGACGTTTGAAAATATGAAGACTCATTCGGAAAATGGGATCAAACAATGATCTTATCACTCATCTCCAATTGTTTCGAGTTAAATTTTCTCAAGTTTTATTTTTTTGTTCTGTTTTCTAACTTGATACCGTCAACACCAATACAAAGTGTATAATTTTTACTATTAGTATTATTATTGATGGCTTTTGTAATGATAGGCCATGGAGGATTACGTTCATAGGATTGGAAGAACAGGCCGTGCAGGATGCTCTGGTTTAGCTACATCATTTCATACAGATCGCGATATGGTATCATCCTCTCAGTAACTGTTTCTATGTCTATAATCATATATGCTCGTTATATTGATCATCTTGTTTATGAACAAAGACATGACCGTTTTCTCTTTCTGGCTTGAATGTTCTCCAGTATCTTGTGGCTCAAATAAGGAAGGCCATTGCTGATGCAGAATCTGGGAATGCCGTCGTGTTTGCAACTGGGAAGGTAAGTTATGTTTTATAAATCTATACTTGCTGTGGACTGTTTGAACGATATCTGACAGGCCAATGGGATTTTAACAGTGCGGTTAAAAACCAATTACAAAGTTCTTGGCTTTAATGAGTTTCTTAGCATGTCCAAAATGTGTTTAGATATTGGATGCTGAAGTCCTAAAATGTAAACGAGCTAAAGAATTAAAGATTCGCATATTGGTGTTGGAACTGTCTATTATACGTAATCCCAAAATTATATAGGAAGTTCTATTTTTTTACAATATATTGCAATTTTCAGAACATTTCCAAGTATGGCCTAATTGCCAGTTGCACCTTTATTATTGCGACCATGCTGGTTCTTGTAATCGTGTATCTCATGTACACATGCAACACAAAAAAACATTTGCAACACTTGATAATATCATGCACTATCATGTTGAGGATGCAAAATTTCAGTTCATAAAGTTTTCTGATGAATTTCTTTTTTCCAAATTAAGTAGTTTTCCATATATTGTGAATTATAGTGGAATTTTAAAATCCTGCAGTTTATCCAATTTTGGATCCCAAACAAAGATTTGAAAGTATATACAAAATTCTTCGTTTTTGTTGTATTATAAAAACATGATAATTATTTTTTGGCACACCACGTAGTTTTCTGTTACTAATGTTTTAGTTCACAATTCTCTTAAATAACCCGATGGTCTGGTGATCAAGCAGTGATGTTCCACGGTTCCACCCCTATGATCTGGGTTGCAATATTATTACCCATTGCAAACCTAGAAATGGTTCTTACATTTTCCCAATTTGAACCTGCCAGACTGCAAGAAGAAAAGAGAAAGAAGCTGCTGCTGCAATGAGAGAAGAAAGAGCTGCGCTGTCTAAACTGTCACTTAATGGACCAGCAGCAATGCATGTTGAGGATAAGTACAGATACATGCTTTCTTCAACTCTAGCGAGGAAAGAAGGCACCGCAGATGATGCTTGGGATGATTGAGCTACTCCATTTGGCCTGATGCAGCTTTTCCTTGTAACCTGGTTTGAGAGCTTTCCTTTGCCAACAGGTTTGTTTTCTGTCTGCTTTTTTGCTTCCGAAAGATCCAGTTCTTTGTCAGTCTGCCACGATCTATGTGATATACAATACGTCTTCAACTGATTTCCTTCTTATCAGTGCATCATAACCGAGGTGTGCTGATTCCATTATTTTGTTATAATACTAATTATCAAGATGTTACAATTCTACATAAATTGTCACACCCATTCATACGCATCACAATCTAACAATTATTTATCAAGTTTAAACATGCAAATATGTATGCATATACTAATTTCAAATATCCTGATATCTGAACTTCAATTCAAGCATTCTATTTATTGAATTTCATTATAGAGATCAGTATTGAAAAAGGCCCTCCGGGACACTCTCCTGGTTGCCCAGGCATTGTGAGACGACCCAGATCAGGTCCCCGCACCTTGCCTCGTCCCAGGCGTGGCATTTTGCCTTGGATGCTGACCTGGTGAGTGCCTGGCTTGATGCATCAGGCGCTCAAGGCAATCGCTTGATGCAAAAATGAGTTTTTCACCCTCTTTTTATATTTTTAATCCATTTTATTATTTTAGGTGAGATATAAGTTAGTTTTAATTACCATGGACATGTTCGTACATACACAAATTACAGTTACGTTGCATGTACATATACACACTTTTTTTTTGAGAAAGGATGGGATGAACCTCCATTAGAGGCTCATCCAAACTTCTAAGTATTACATATTCTTATATATTTACACTTAAGCGTCTGTTCGAATTATTATAAGCAGTTACGTATATGTATAAATAGACATACACACACATAGAAACACAAACACATACATTCACATACACATGTTGACATGCGTTTAAACATGTACATAGGCATGTACATGTGTATACACATCTATGTATGCACACGCATACACACAAGACACAAATACAGATGCAGGCACATGTGAACATACATGCACAAATACACACGCATGATGGATACGGCTTCAATTTTTTTACTTCAAAAAGCGGCTCGTTATTGAATTTTTAAAAGAAAAAATACAGACATAATTGATGCATTTCTGGTCTTTGCAGGGTGCCTGTTGATTGAGTGGCTATGCAGTCCATACTTGGTTCACACGTCACGGCATGGTTGAATCTGGACAGGAGCAGGTGTGGTCGGACGGGATCGAGGTTGAGCATGGGTTTACATGATCGCTTGTTTGATGCTTGGAATACCTTTCTTCGTGTTTGTTGACTCAGAGGAGGATCATGCAGTTGCGAACATTTATACGCCTCCGCTGAAATTAGAATGTTTCTGATATCTATGGTCTAGTTATAATTATATCTCGTGTATTTTTGTGCTCACATCTAATTCAAGGTAGTGAAAGATGGACGAGACTTTGTGGTTATCAATCATTCAGTTTACTGGATTGTCCTGCAGGCTGTAGGGCTGAACTTACTGAATTGTTTAGGGATTTCTTTTTTTGTCAATAGCTCCCGGAATATAAGGGAACATTTTTTTATTTTTTTCACTAGTAGGATTCGAACCTTGGTCCTTTAAAGTGGGAGACACTGCTTCTACCACTAGATCATTAGAAGGGTTCAAATCAAGGGAACTTATCTGCCTTTGTTATAAATTTCACAAAGGATGATATAGACCTTTTTTTATATAAGGACATGTTGCGAGTAGGGGGTGTTCATAATATCGTGTCAAGTAGGTGCATAGCTTGATCCACGTACGTTGACCCCGAAATTCCCCATACCCGAATTAGGTCACCTGCTATGTCGCGATTCGTGCCCCATCAAAAAAAATCATATGGAATAATGTACCTGATTGGAAGCTTTCATTGTTCCTATTGATCCAAAAGAATGCAAAAAGGTTAAAAATAGTGACAAATATAGTTGTTGCATTATTGGTATTTTATTTATAATACGAGTATATTTATGAAGGAAAAATTAGTGTTGCTAGTTGCTGCCCTTTAGGGGTAGTCAACATGGCCTCCGTTTCATTTTTCAGTGTTTTTTTATTTTTTAAAAAATAAAGTCATTTATTTTCATCACTATATCCCTCTAATACATCATTTCAATTTCTTCAGAAATAGAGGCTCCTATGCCTTTCATCTACAACAAGTAATTTTAATGGTCTTAATATTGCTGTAATTGATCTGTTATATATGAAGGGTATATGAGTCTGTTTCTAGCAAAATTAAAATGACATATTAGAGGGTTATAACAATGAAAATATGTACAATACTTCTGAAAAAAAACAAAAAAAACATTGGAAAATGTGGTGGGAGCAACCGGGTGTAGCCCAATTGAACCCATTTATGAAGTATTTAATGGGGTTGCCCCGCTCCCTTATTTGGGTGTTTTTTTCAAAAAATGTCGTCATGTATATTCAACCCCATCTCCTTCTTATATCCATTTGAATTTCGTCAGAAACAGAGACTCCTACGACCTCCATTGAGATGGGTTCGATTTAAAAAATTCTGTTACCATTAAAAGGTGACTGTCTGGATGGAGGTCATAGAAGTATCTGTTTCTAACGAAATTCGAGTGACATGTAAGAGGGATATAGGGATGAATATACACGGCAATATTTTTTGAAAAAAAAATAAAAATGCCAAAAATGGCGCGGAGACAGCCCCATCAACCTCATTTATGAATGCATATATGAATTAATATGAAATATGTGATATCATACTAAAAAAGATAGAACAAAAATTAATCGAATATGATACGACTATTAATACTAAAAATATAAATTGATTAACTTAAATGTAAGCATAATGAATGACTTACAAATGAAATATTTGGTTGTAATGGATACATATGCATATTCTGCCAATATATGAATAAATAGATAGGGTAACGAATCAGACGCTCGAGCCTACACAAAAATTTTTGGATAGAAATTATTTTTACAGTCAAAATCTTTATTTTCTAACTGAATGCTCTTGCAATTAAATAATAATTAGATTTATGATAAAATTATATGATAACATCAAATCAACACAAACTAATATAATAGCCAAGCAAACGAATCCGTGAAAAAACATAATAAAAACATGAATGAATTTCAAGATTGATACATGAAATTTATGAAAAATTATAATTATCGCTTTTGTGCCTTTACTATTCATTAATCTAATGTATAACCAATCTTCGCTTAATGTGCCAAGTTACCATCATAATGATATGGGTAAACGTTAGAATCAAATAGAATGGGTCGATCTACGACCCGTTATCTAATGTATACTTAGTCTCCTCTTAGTTACCGAGTTACGTACTTTAATTCATCCACATTCTTATTTTTTATTTCCACATGTATCTCCATAACATCTTTGGCATTTATTAAAATTGTTAATAATACAAGAAGAACCTGTTGATTGATTTTGTAAATGACTTCGCTCAACTTAATGTCATGCTATTCCTATAAATGTAAATCGATGAATGATCTGGATAATTTATGAGATCATTTTTTCTTAGAAAAAATATTACATGGTACTGCTACTATAAAAAATAATTGGGTTCCCTCAATAGATACAGGTACTCGTTGAGACAAGCAAGTTAAGTTGATCCTTGGTGTGGTAATGATGAGGGAGGGCGGGAAATAGAAGCGAGAAGAGGGTTGTACGATCTCACAAGACGAGACTGCAGTCGATATGTGACCGCTTAAGAAAACTGCTAAATTCAACAATTAACCCACAATGATAATTAAGCAATAAAAAGCACTATGGAGTTAAAATTTATTAAAACTCTACAACAAGGATGTGTATAGGTGCAAGTATATAGAGTGTCGAACACATGAAACAAGCAGGATAGATTGAGGCAATGGAGCACAAAAGTGAGTGTGATATATTTGTCTATAAGTGCTCTTTTTGTGGGTTTTAATATTTAATATTATTTTTATTCTTTATTTTTGTATTTTAATTTTTAAATTTCTGATTTTATATTTTCTTTTTCTTTTTTATATTTTTATATATTTTTGTCTTTTAATATATATAAGGCCATATATTATATATACAATATAAGCTAGGGTAAATATAAATAATAGCAAAAATAGTCAAAATGAAGCAAATAAAATATTTTCAGATTTTTAAATATTTTTATTTTTAAGATTTTTGCTAATTGTTATATATTTTTAAAGTAGAAAAACCTTAAAATAGGGTTTAAATAAATATCTGAAATTAAAATGGAGATTATAAATAGAACATAAAATAAAAAATTCTTTAAATTAATTTTAATATAAAGATAATAGTATAAAGAAAATTCAGAGATAGAAAATATATTTTTAGATTTTTTAAGGATTTTTTATATTTTTATAAATATTTAAGGGGGTTTTCTATTTTTTGAGTTTTCTTTTGTATTTTTAATGATTTTTGGTCTGAAGATTAAAAATACATAAATAAAAAAATATATTTTTTAGAATTTTTCAAAAAGTTGTTTTTTTTTTGCATTTTCTATTGCAAATAGGGACAAAAAAGGATGTTTTTTATTTTTAATAAATAATATAAAGTCCTAATTGCAAAAATAAAATATGTGCATGAAACTAGATGCAATCATGAGCTTAAATATTTTTTTTTGAAGAAGAGCTTAAATATATTTTTGTGAATTTTTCAAATGTAGCTATATGAAATAAATACAAGAAGCAAAGAGAAACTATAATGCTGACATGTGTTTAAATGCAATAAAAATAAAGTACAGGGACCAACTTACAAATTTTCCAAAAAAACTGAATAAAATAGTGTCAGGACTAATTACCAATATAAAATATCCCCAGGACACACCTGCAAAAATGCCACTTCGCCTGGGGTACCACGTGAGGTGACGTGGTGTGGACCTAAGAGTAATATGTCAAATGTTTGAGGGCTCTTTTACAAATTACATAAAAATAATACAACTGCAGACAGAAGTTTATAGTTATATTAAAACGCAAAAATCAGTTGGGCTAAGGATGCAAAATGCCCAACCTCTGCGCGATCGAACGACAGATTTCTTTCCACTTGGAAACGTGTTGCTCTCTCGTGCACTGATGATGGTTCGCTCAGATGGCCAGGATCAGATCCGCAGGCGAGATCCGATGCAAACTGCCCATCCTGTATCAATTGCAACAAAGCTTACCTAAGATAACAAAGAAAATCGTTTAATTATCGTCATTACATAAAAGTTGATGGGAGACGAACAACAAGTTGCACCGTCGATCCCTTTTGGATGGCAAATCCAATCCTTCGAAATACAACATTCATAGATCTAGGAGCCATAACATTGGTATGCATAATTTTTGGGATTCTCTTGACGAATTCTATTGCTTCACTTGCCAAAAATCCAAACGTATTAGAATCAAAGGGGATGAATACATGTTGATTGTCGATACAGGCCTTCTCATGCTTAGCCACTTTAGCTGAGGCAGCTTTTTATGCAGTGTATCCCGCATCAAAATCACTCTTCATTGGCCCTGTCAATGGAGAAACACCAGTCAAATTGATACACGCATCCTTTCCTCCAACCCATTCAAATATTAAAGGGATTTTATCACTTGTGCCCCTCCGAGATATCGCAATATCAGTTATGCCCCTATGTTTTTGGTAATATCAGTTGTTCCCCTCACTTCTTGCGCCGTCATCAGTTGTGCCCTTCTATCAGATTGACCGTCAAAAAATTAAAATAACCATGGTTTATTCTAACCGTGGTGTGGTTAAGAAGGGTATTATGGTCAGAATAAAATTAGGAGTCGATCGGAGGAAGATGGAGTAGAGCATGATGCTAGAGAGGTTGGGCCGAGGAAGAGGGGTAGAGGAGGATCTCCGGGCGGAACTCGAGGCTGGAAGGGGCTGGCGCATGACCACATCTCGCCGTTCATCGAGCTGGCTAAGCACCTATCTTCCAGGAACGACTTCCATCAGCCGCCGCGACCTCCCCGTCGAAACGGCACACCCTGTCCCCGACTCCGCAGTGGGGGAGAGAGACACCCATTGTGGAAAAAAAAGACCGCCGCCATCGGGGCTTAAGAGAGAGAGAGAGGACGGGAGTCCTATCGGGCGCGCTGCGCGTATCTGGGAGATCGGAGGTAGAGAGGGGAGCGTCTCCTGGTGGAGGGGGTCTAGAGCTCATCGCCTGTGGTCTGGAGATGCTACCGGGAACGGCGGCGGGTCTTCGGCTGATTGTTGATGTCGCCGCCATCAAGGGGATGTGATGAGGCTCGCAGTGGTTGGTTTGCGCGAGTGTTGTCGCTGCGAAGGTTGTGCCGCCTGCGGGTGGCTTTGCGGAACAAGGTAGCGGTGCCGCCTGTGCTGGGAAGGCTTGCGGCGCCTGGAATCGCGAGGTGGGGAGGGCGTGACTGAAGAAGGAGAAGGCTCCTCCTGTACGGAGATGGTGGTGGCACGCCATGCCTGGATGCGTCGCCGCGGCCCCGAGGTGATAAGCGCAGGAGGTGACCGGGCCTGGAGAGGGGAGGAGGTGCTGGGCCGGGAGGGGTGCCGCCCAGGGGGAGGGGATGCAGGGGGCGGCGTCGGGGAGGGGAGGAGGTGCGGGGCTGGGTGGCGCGGGGCGGGGCCAGTGGGCTGGGAGGAGGTGCGGGGAGCTCGGGTCGGAGCTGGATGGCACGGGGCAGGGGCGAGGGCGGAGAGGGAGGAGGAGGAGGTTGGAGGAAGAGGATGGGGAAGAGGAGGATGAAGAAGAGGATGAGGAAAATGGTGTAAAATGACCACATAACCGTTTTCAAAAAATTAATTCCGCTTATGTCCTCAAAGTTCACGTCCGTTTGCACTGTGGATGGACGGTCACTAACCCGAGGGGCACAAGTGATAAAATAGCAAGAAGTGAGGGGTACAACTGATATTACCAAAAAGATAGGGGCATAACTGATATTGCGATATCTCGGAGGGGCACAAGTGATAAAATCCCAATATTAAAACATCTGCTGATTTAAGCGTCAATCTCTCATCCTGTGGATCAGTCAAAAAATTTGTCGGTGCTTATTTTTCTTAAGAAACCCTCACATTTCTGAGTACATCAAAAAGGACATCCCTGACAAAATCATGTCGATATTTAAAACATGTAAATCCGCGACAATGAACTACATACTTCCCAAAAGCATATAAGCAAGATTTGTGGCATACTGGGCAAGCATTCATCTGATGGGAATAGAGGAATCATGAGGCGGTATTTGAGAATAGTATGATATTCAATAGTGCCATATGCATTGCAAGCCACTTAATAGGAATGACAAGAAGGAAATCTTGAGCATGTTCAGGTTGTAAACATGGGAAAATTATTTTTTGTCTAACTTCCATTTCTTTACATTTTGCCAAAAAAAGGAACTCGCCAAGCATTCTGGCCATTAGGAGGGGCGGTAATTTAAATATTCATTTTCATATCTTTCGATATTAAAGAGATAACGATGAATATTATTCATTACCAAATTATCTCTTTTTTCTTGTAATTTGTCATGTTCATTATTAAAAGTTCATATAACGATAATGTTTCCATTGGAAGCTTATATTAATCATTTTTAAATTTAATGATGATTAGTTTAAAAAAGTAAACGAATAAGCATTTATATCATTCCTTATGAAGCATATCACAAGGAAAACGACATGAAGATAGCGAATAATATCTGTTCGTACATATTTAACTATGTAAGATATAACAATGAATATTAAAATCAGCCGTTGCCTTAGGACAATTTTGGTCAGTTAATGTATCATCCTTCTAGAAATAACAGAAGTGATATATATTATATGGGTTTAATGGAGCTGCCCCCGCCTCATATTACAATAATTTTTTGTTTTTTTTGGAAAATATCGTCATCATCACTATATCCCTCTAATATATCATTCTGATTTCGTCATAAAAAAAGACTCATATGCCCTCTATCCAGAACATGTCGATTACAGTAATTCTAAGACCATTAAAATTACAACAAAATTGAGCTATAGTGACTTTTATTTTTTCAAAATCTGTCACTAAATTAGTAGTTGTTAAATATATAATGATGATATTATTCATTGTGAAATGAGTTTTCGTACTCGAAATTAACGACGAATATCATATCTGTCGTTATATCATTACAAACGGTCCACGTAGCGATGCTTATCCATTGCTATTTTTCAAAATATTAACTAATTATCGCTAATTTTTTAGTTCAAAATTTAACGATGATTAATTAGAAATTTGAAAAGGAGATTTTTACTCGACAAATCCTATAAACTTTGCTAATTACCTCCATGACCTTTGAAATAACCTAATTTCCCCTCGACCCCGTAAACTTGTCAACTCTTATCCCATGAACTCTGCTGTTAATCTGTTTGAAGCTCGCGGGGGTTCTTAGGGTAATTTACAGGGTCGATGGGGCAATTATGTTATGCAAAAGTTCGTAGAGGTAATTTAAAAAGTTTATAGGATCTGTTGGGTAAAAATCCCTTTGAAAAAAACAACGGATAAGCATCACTATGTGGACCGTTGCTAATGATATGATGATATTCGTCGCTAATTTTGAGTATGAAAAATCATTTCATAACAAATAATATCATCATTATATATTTAACAACGACTAATTTTGTGATGGATTTTGAAAAAAAAACGTCACTATACCTCAATTTTATTGTAGTAGGAGGGGTATATGAGTCTCTGTTTCTGATGAAATTAGAATGACATATTAAAGTGATATAGTGATGAAAATACATGAAGATATTTTCTAAAAAAATCAAAAAAAAATTCACCAAAATATGAAACTGGGCCAGCCATGGTGCAATCCAAGGTACCAGATTTCGCCAAAATTTCGCTGAAATTTCGATTACGACAAGGAACCAAAATTTCGAGTGAAATGACGATATGGGGACAGTTTTCGGTCATTTCTTCACAAATGATGATCGATATGGATGAAATGTTGTTCAAATTTCGTCGAAATATCGTATCAATATGGTATCAATATGATATTCGAAATCGATATTTAAACCCATGGTGCAATCCCATTAAACCCATATTATATTATATGTTGGGATCATTTATTCGAGTACCTATGTTGGTTAGTTTCAGATTGACATGTTGCTCACGGGCATTCCTATTCTTTAGATACCCCCCTCAAAGGCCTTCATAAATTAAAAAAAACAATATTCCTTCATTTTCTCTTGTTAAGAAAAAAGAATAAAGGTGAAGAGCTCTTCTTCCACAACACAACATGGACGTGTACCACCAACCAACTAAGAAATAAGCACCTCATTCCGATCTCATTGTCCACCTTAACATATCTCTTCGCCATCTCATCTGTGTGATCCAAAGCTCACAATATATCCAACAAAATGGCATCAAATGAGAGGTAAAATGCTATGTATGTCAGATGAGCATTGAGATATTGGAAGGAATCAAATGACCCATCGGTTTTCCTGATGTAATACTGATCTGGTCCTGTGGGTGCACCTCTAAACTCCGTATTAATGCCGCAAATGCTTGTGTGGGAGTCCCTATCTATATTGTATTTGAGATTCCGACTTACGATGAGGTCAAGAGAGTGACTCCAAAACCTTGAAAGATCAGCAACGCTTCTGCCATCAGGCCAAGAAGGCGCACGAAAAACTTCATAAGTTGCCGGTGGAAGAGAAATAAGCAATAGATGGAGCGTGGAGTCATCCTCGATGACTTGCAGGCAATCATTGGCATCGATTCCTATGACGATGGCGTTGGAATTGAACCAATCATTATCATATTCTTCTATACAATTTAAAGATTCGCCACTGTGTAGTTGTTACATCTCCCATGAGTGAGATAATTGAGAAGGATTTTCCGTGAAAGTAGATGTCCAAGTGGAAACACAAGTGAAAGTATTTAATGGGGCTGCCCCGCTCCCTTATTTGGGTGTTTTTTTTTCAAAAAAATGTCGTCATGTATATTCAACCCTATATCCCTCCTATATCCATTTGAATTTCGTCAGAAACAGAGACTCCTACGGCCTCCATCGAGATGTGTTCGATTTAAAAAATTCTGTTACCGTTAAAAAGTGACTGTCTGGATGGAGGTTATAGGAGTTTATGTTTCTAACGAAATTCGAATGACATGTAAGAGGGATATAGGGATGAATATACATGGCAATATTTTTTGAAAAAAAATAAAAATGCCAAAAATGGCGCGGAGGCAGCCCCATCAACCTCATTTATGAATGCATATATGAATTTATATGAAATATGTGATATCATACTAAAAAAGATAGAACAAAAATTAATCGAATATGATACGACTATTAATACTAAAAATATAAATTGATTAACTTAAATGTAAGCATAATGAATGACTTACAAATGAAATATTTGGTTGTAATGGATACATATATGCATATGCTGCCAATATATGAATAAATAGATAGGGTAACGAATCAGACGCTCGAGCCTACACAAAAATTTTTGGATAGAAATTATTTTTACAGTCAAAATCTTTAAAATTTTCTAACTGAATGCTCTTGCAATTAAATAATAATTAGATTTATGATAAAATTATATGATAACATCAAATCAACACAAACTAATATAATAGTCAAGCAAACGAATCCGTGAAAAACATAATAAAAACATGAATGAATTTCAAGATTGATACATGAAATTTATGAAAAATTATAATTATCGCTTTTGTGCCTTTACTATTCATTAATCTAATGTATAACCAATCTTCGCTTAATGTGCCAACTTACCATCATAATGATATGGGTAAACGTTAGAATCAAATAGAATGGGTCGATCTACGACCCGTTATCTAATGTATAATTAGTCTCCTCTTAGTTATCGAGTTACGTACTTTAATTCATCCACATTCTTATTTTTTATTTCCACATGTATCTCCATAACATCTTTGGCATTTATTAAAATTGTTAATAATACAAGAAGAACCTGTTGATTGATTTTGTAAATGACTTCGCTCAACTTAATGTCATGCTATTCCTATAAATGTAAATCGATGAATGATCTGGATAATTTATGAGATCATTTTTTCTTAGAAAAAATATTACATGGTACTGCTACTACAAAAAATAATTGGGTTCCCTCAATAGATACAGGTACTCGTTGAGACAAGCAAGTTAAGTTGATCCTTGGTGTGGTAATGATGAGGGAGTGCGGGAAATAGAAGCGAGAAGAGGGTTGTACGGTCTCACAAGACGAGACTGCAGTCGATATGTGTCCGCTTAAGAAAACTGCTAAATTCAACAATTAACCCACAATGATAATTAAACAATAAAAAGCGCTGTGGAGTTAAAATTTATTAAAACTCTACAACAAGGATGTGTATAGGTGCAAGTATGTAGAGTGTCGAACACATGAAACAAGCAGGATAGATTGAGGCAATGGAGCACAAAAGTGAGTGTGATATATTTGTCTATAAGTGCTCTTTTTGTGGGTTTTAATATTTAATATTATTTTTATTCTTTATTTTTGTATTTTAATTTTTAAATTTCTGATTTTATATTTTCTTTTTATTTTTTATTTTTATTTTTCTTTTAATATATATAAGGCTATATATTATATATACAATATAAGCTAGGGTAAATATAAATAATAGCAAAAATAGTCAAAATGAAGCAAATAAAATATTTTCAGATTTTCAAATATTTTTAAATATTTTATTTTTAAGAATTTTTGCTAATTGTATATATTTTTAAAGTAGAAAACCTTAAAATAGGGTTTAAAAAAATATCTAAAATTAAAATGGATATTTAAAATAGAACACAAAATAAAAAATTCTTTAAATTAATTTTAATATAAAGATAATAGTATAAAGAAAATTCAGATATAGAAAATATATTTTTAGATTTTTAAGGATTTTTATATTTTTATATATATTTTAGGAGGTTTTCTATTTTTTGAGTTTTCTTTTGTATTTTTTATGATTTTTGGTCTGAAGATTAAAAATACATAAATAAAAAAATACATATTTTTTTAGGATTTTTCAAAAAGTTGTATTTTTTTGCATTTTCTATTACAAACAGGGACAAAAAGGGATGTTTTTTATTTTTAATAAATAATATAAAGTCCTAATTGCAAAAATAAAATATGTGCATGAAACTGGATGCAATCATGAGCTTAAATATAATTTTTTTGAAGAAGAGCTTAAATATATTTTTGTTAATTTTTCAAATGTAGCTATATGAAATAAATACAAGAAGCAAAGAGAAACTATAATGCTGACTTGTGTTTAAATGCAATAAAAATAAAGTACAGGGACCAACTTACAAATTTTCCAAAAAAATATCTGAATAAAATAGTTTCTGGACTAATTACCAATATAAAATATCCCCAGGACACACCTGCAAAAATGCCACTTCGCCTGGGGTACCACGTGAGGTAACGTGGCGTGGACCTAAGAGTAATATGTCAAATGTTTGAGGGCTCTTTTACAAATTACACAAAAATAATACAACTGCAGACATAAGTTTATAGTTCTAATATTAAAACACAAAAATCAGTTGGGATAAGGATGCAAAATGCCCAACCTCTGCGCGATCGAACGACAGATTTCTTTCCACTTGGAAACGTGTTGCTCTCTCGTGCACTGATGATGGTTCGCTCAGATGGCCAGGATCAGATCCGCAGGCGAGATCCGATGCAAACTGCCCATCCTGTATCAATTGCAACAAAGCTTACCTAAGATAACAAAGAAAATCATTTAATTATCGTCATTACATAAAAGTTGATGGGAGACGGACAACAAGTTGCACCGCCAATCCCTTTTGGATGGCAAATCCAATCCTTCGAAATATAACATTCATAGATCTAGGAGCCATAACATTGGTATGCATAGTTTTTGGGATTCTCTTGACGAATTCTATTGCTTCACTTGCCAAAAATCCAAACATATCAGAATCAAAGGGGATGAATACATGTTGATCGTCGATACGGGCCTTCTCATGCTTAGCCACTTTAGCTGAGGCAGCTTTTTATGCAGTGTATCCCGCAACAAAATCACTCTTCATCGGTCCCGTCAATGGAGAAACACCAGTCAAATTGACACACGCATCTTTTCCTCCAACCCATTCAAATATTAAAACATCTGCTGATTTAAGCGTCAATCTCCCATCCTGTGGATCAGTCAAAAAATTTGCCGGTGCTTATTTTTCTTAAGCAACCCTCACTTTTCTGAGTACATCAAAAAGGACATCCCTGACAAAATCATGTCGATATTTAAAACCTGTAAGTCCGTGACAATGAACTATATGCTTCCCAAAAGCATATAAGCAAGATTTGTGGCATACTGGGCAAGCATTCATCTGCTGGGAATAGAGGAATCATGAGGCGGTATTTGAGAATAGTATGATATTCAATAGTGCCACGCATTGCAAGCCACTTAATAGGAATAACAAGAAGGAAATCTTGAGCATGTTCAGTTTGTAAACATGGGAAAATTATTTTTTGTCTAACTTCCATTTCTTTTACATTTTGCCAAAAAAGGAACTCGCCAAGCATTCTGGCCATTAGGAGGGGCGGTAATTTAAATATTCATTTTCATATCTTTCAATATTAAAGAGATAATGATGAATATTATTCATTACCAAATTATCTCTTTTTTTCTTGTAATTTGTCATGTTCATTATTAAAAGTTCATATAACGATAATGTTTCCATTGGAAGCTTATATTAATCGTTTTTAAATTTAATGATGATTAGTTTAAAAAAGTAAACGAATAAGCATTGTTATATGATTCCTTATGAAGCATATCACAAGGAAAACGATATGAAGATAGGGAATAATAATTGTTCGTACATATTTAACTATGTAAGAGATAACAATGGATATTAAAATCAGCCGTTGCCTTA
Organism: Ottelia alismoides; assembly: GCA_037367405.1. Classification (NCBI taxonomy): domain Eukaryota; kingdom Viridiplantae; phylum Streptophyta; class Magnoliopsida; order Alismatales; family Hydrocharitaceae; genus Ottelia; species Ottelia alismoides. The sequence goes on along the minus strand of JAZKJV010003801.1, from coordinate 239,773 downwards.
GGACAATTTTGGTCAGTTAATGTATCATCCTTCTAGAAATAGTAGAAGTGATATATATTATATGGGTTTAATGGAGCTGCCCCCGCCTCATATTATAATAATTTTTTGTTTTTTTGGGAAAATATCGTCATGCATTTTCATCACTATATCCCTCTAATATATCATTCTGATTTCGTCATAAAAAAAGACTCATATGCCCTCTATCCAGAACATGTCGATTACAGTAATTCTAAGACCATTAAAATTACAACAAAATTGAGCTATAGTGACTTTTATTTTTTCAAAATCTATCACTAAATTAGTAGTTGTTAAATATATAATGATGATATTATTCATTGTGAAATGAGTTTTTGTACTCGAAATTAACGACGAATATCATATCTATCGTTATATCATTACAAACGGTCCACATAGCGATGCTTATCTATTGTTATTTTTCAAAATATTAACTAGTTATCGCTAATTTTTTAGTTCAAAATTTAACGATGATTAATTAGAAATTTGAAAAGGAGATTTTTACTCGACAAATCCTATAAACTTTGCTAATTACCTCCATGACCTTTGAAATAACCTAATTTCCCCTCGACCCCGTAAACTTGTCAACTCTTATCCCATGAACTCTGCTGTTAATCTGTTTGAAGCTCGCGGGGGTTCTTAGGGTAATTTACAGGGTCGATGGGGCAATTATGTTATGCAAAAGTTCGTAGAGGTAATTTAAAAAGTTTATAGGATCTGTTGGGTAAAAATCCCTTTGAAAAAAACAACGGATAAGCATCACTATGTGGACCGTTGCTAATGATATGATGATATTCGTCGCTAATTTTGAGTATGAAAAATCATTTCATAACAAATAATATCATCATTATATATTTAACAACGACTAATTTTGTGATGGATTTTGAAAAAAAAACGTCACTATACCTCAATTTTATTGTAGTAGGAGGGGTATATGAGTCTCTGTTTCTGATGAAATTAGAATGACATATTAAAGTGATATAGTGATGAAAATACATGAAGATATTTTCTAAAAAAATCAAAAAAAAATTCACCAAAATATGAAACTGGGCCAGCCATGGTGCAATCCAAGGTACCAGATTTCGCCAAAATTTCGCTGAAATTTCGATTACGACAAGGAACCAAAATTTCGAGTGAAATGACGATATGGGGACAGTTTTCGGTCATTTCTTCACAAATGATGATCGATATGGATGAAATGTTGTTCAAATTTCGTCGAAATATCGTATCAATATGGTATCAATATGATATTCGAAATCGATATTTAAACCCATGGTGCAATCCCATTAAACCCATATTATATTATATGTTGGGATCATTTATTCGAGTACCTATGTTGGTTAGTTTCAGATTGACATGTTGCTCACGGGCATTCCTATTCTTTAGATACCCCCCTCAAAGGCCTTCATAAATTAAAAAAAACAATATTCCTTCATTTTCTCTTGTTAAGAAAAAAGAATAAAGGTGAAGAGCTCTTCTTCCACAACACAACATGGACGTGTACCACCAACCAACTAAGAAATAAGCACCTCATTCCGATCTCATTGTCCACCTTAACATATCTCTTCGCCATCTCATCTGTGTGATCCAAAGCTCACAATATATCCAACAAAATGGCATCAAATGAGAGGTAAAATGCTATGTATGTCAGATGAGCATTGAGATATTGGAAGGAATCAAATGACCCATCGGTTTTCCTGATGTAATACTGATCTGGTCCTGTGGGTGCACCTCTAAACTCCGTATTAATGCCGCAAATGCTTGTGTGGGAGTCCCTATCTATATTGTATTTGAGATTCCGACTTACGATGAGGTCAAGAGAGTGACTCCAAAACCTTGAAAGATCAGCAACGCTTCTGCCATCAGGCCAAGAAGGCGCACGAAAAACTTCATAAGTTGCCGGTGGAAGAGAAATAAGCAATAGATGGAGCGTGGAGTCATCCTCGATGACTTGCAGGCAATCATTGGCATCGATTCCTATGACGATGGCGTTGGAATTGAACCAATCATTATCATATTCTTCTATACAATTTAAAGATTCGCCACTGTGTAGTTGTTACATCTCCCATGAGTGAGATAATTGAGAAGGATTTTCCGTGAAAGTAGATGTCCAAGTGGAAACACAAGTGAAAGTATTTAATGGGGCTGCCCCGCTCCCTTATTTGGGTGTTTTTTTTTCAAAAAAATGTCGTCATGTATATTCAACCCTATATCCCTCCTATATCCATTTGAATTTCGTCAGAAACAGAGACTCCTACGGCCTCCATCGAGATGTGTTCGATTTAAAAAATTCTGTTACCGTTAAAAAGTGACTGTCTGGATGGAGGTTATAGGAGTTTATGTTTCTAACGAAATTCGAATGACATGTAAGAGGGATATAGGGATGAATATACATGGCAATATTTTTTGAAAAAAAATAAAAATGCCAAAAAATGGCGCGGAGGCAGCCCCATCAACCTCATTTATGAATGCATATATGAATTTATATGAAATATGTGATATCATACTAAAAAAGATAGAACAAAAATTAATCGAATATGATACGACTATTAATACTAAAAATATAAATTGATTAACTTAAATGTAAGCATAATGAATGACTTACAAATGAAATATTTGGTTGTAATGGATACATATATGCATATGCTGCCAATATATGAATAAATAGATAGGGTAACGAATCAGACGCTCGAGCCTACACAAAAATTTTTGGATAGAAATTATTTTTACAGTCAAAATCTTTAAAATTTTCTAACTGAATGCTCTTGCAATTAAATAATAATTAGATTTATGATAAAATTATATGATAACATCAAATCAACACAAACTAATATAATAGTCAAGCAAACGAATCCGTGAAAAACATAATAAAAACATGAATGAATTTCAAGATTGATACATGAAATTTATGAAAAATTATAATTATCGCTTTTGTGCCTTTACTATTCATTAATCTAATGTATAACCAATCTTCGCTTAATGTGCCAACTTACCATCATAATGATATGGGTAAACGTTAGAATCAAATAGAATGGGTCGATCTACGACCCGTTATCTAATGTATAATTAGTCTCCTCTTAGTTATCGAGTTACGTACTTTAATTCATCCACATTCTTATTTTTTATTTCCACATGTATCTCCATAACATCTTTGGCATTTATTAAAATTGTTAATAATACAAGAAGAACCTGTTGATTGATTTTGTAAATGACTTCGCTCAACTTAATGTCATGCTATTCCTATAAATGTAAATCGATGAATGATCTGGATAATTTATGAGATCATTTTTTCTTAGAAAAAATATTACATGGTACTGCTACTACAAAAAATAATTGGGTTCCCTCAATAGATACAGGTACTCGTTGAGACAAGCAAGTTAAGTTGATCCTTGGTGTGGTAATGATGAGGGAGTGCGGGAAATAGAAGCGAGAAGAGGGTTGTACGGTCTCACAAGACGAGACTGCAGTCGATATGTGTCCGCTTAAGAAAACTGCTAAATTCAACAATTAACCCACAATGATAATTAAACAATAAAAAGCGCTGTGGAGTTAAAATTTATTAAAACTCTACAACAAGGATGTGTATAGGTGCAAGTATGTAGAGTGTCGAACACATGAAACAAGCAGGATAGATTGAGGCAATGGAGCACAAAAGTGAGTGTGATATATTTGTCTATAAGTGCTCTTTTTGTGGGTTTTAATATTTAATATTATTTTTATTCTTTATTTTTGTATTTTAATTTTTAAATTTCTGATTTTATATTTTCTTTTTATTTTTTATTTTTATTTTTCTTTTAATATATATAAGGCTATATATTATATATACAATATAAGCTAGGGTAAATATAAATAATAGCAAAAATAGTCAAAATGAAGCAAATAAAATATTTTCAGATTTTCAAATATTTTTAAATATTTTATTTTTAAGAATTTTTGCTAATTGTATATATTTTTAAAGTAGAAAACCTTAAAATAGGGTTTAAAAAAATATCTAAAATTAAAATGGATATTTAAAATAGAACACAAAATAAAAAATTCTTTAAATTAATTTTAATATAAAGATAATAGTATAAAGAAAATTCAGATATAGAAAATATATTTTTAGATTTTTAAGGATTTTTATATTTTTATATATATTTTAGGAGGTTTTCTATTTTTTGAGTTTTCTTTTGTATTTTTTATGATTTTTGGTCTGAAGATTAAAAATACATAAATAAAAAAATACATATTTTTTTTAGGATTTTTCAAAAAGTTGTATTTTTTTGCATTTTCTATTACAAACAGGGACAAAAAGGGATGTTTTTTATTTTTAATAAATAATATAAAGTCCTAATTGCAAAAATAAAATATGTGCATGAAACTGGATGCAATCATGAGCTTAAATATAATTTTTTTGAAGAAGAGCTTAAATATATTTTTGTTAATTTTTCAAATGTAGCTATATGAAATAAATACAAGAAGCAAAGAGAAACTATAATGCTGACTTGTGTTTAAATGCAATAAAAATAAAGTACAGGGACCAACTTACAAATTTTCCAAAAAAATATCTGAATAAAATAGTTTCTGGACTAATTACCAATATAAAATATCCCCAGGACACACCTGCAAAAATGCCACTTCGCCTGGGGTACCACGTGAGGTAACGTGGCGTGGACCTAAGAGTAATATGTCAAATGTTTGAGGGCTCTTTTACAAATTACACAAAAATAATACAACTGCAGACATAAGTTTATAGTTCTAATATTAAAACACAAAAATCAGTTGGGATAAGGATGCAAAATGCCCAACCTCTGCGCGATCGAACGACAGATTTCTTTCCACTTGGAAACGTGTTGCTCTCTCGTGCACTGATGATGGTTCGCTCAGATGGCCAGGATCAGATCCGCAGGCGAGATCCGATGCAAACTGCCCATCCTGTATCAATTGCAACAAAGCTTACCTAAGATAACAAAGAAAATCATTTAATTATCGTCATTACATAAAAGTTGATGGGAGACGGACAACAAGTTGCACCGCCAATCCCTTTTGGATGGCAAATCCAATCCTTCGAAATATAACATTCATAGATCTAGGAGCCATAACATTGGTATGCATAGTTTTTGGGATTCTCTTGACGAATTCTATTGCTTCACTTGCCAAAAATCCAAACATATCAGAATCAAAGGGGATGAATACATGTTGATCGTCGATACGGGCCTTCTCATGCTTAGCCACTTTAGCTGAGGCAGCTTTTTATGCAGTGTATCCCGCAACAAAATCACTCTTCATCGGTCCCGTCAATGGAGAAACACCAGTCAAATTGACACACGCATCTTTTCCTCCAACCCATTCAAATATTAAAACATCTGCTGATTTAAGCGTCAATCTCCCATCCTGTGGATCAGTCAAAAAATTTGCCGGTGCTTATTTTTCTTAAGCAACCCTCACTTTTCTGAGTACATCAAAAAGGACATCCCTGACAAAATCATGTCGATATTTAAAACCTGTAAGTCCGTGACAATGAACTATATGCTTCCCAAAAGCATATAAGCAAGATTTGTGGCATACTGGGCAAGCATTCATCTGCTGGGAATAGAGGAATCATGAGGCGGTATTTGAGAATAGTATGATATTCAATAGTGCCACGCATTGCAAGCCACTTAATAGGAATAACAAGAAGGAAATCTTGAGCATGTTCAGTTTGTAAACATGGGAAAATTATTTTTTGTCTAACTTCCATTTCTTTTACATTTTGCCAAAAAAGGAACTCGCCAAGCATTCTGGCCATTAGGAGGGGCGGTAATTTAAATATTCATTTTCATATCTTTCAATATTAAAGAGATAATGATGAATATTATTCATTACCAAATTATCTCTTTTTTTCTTGTAATTTGTCATGTTCATTATTAAAAGTTCATATAACGATAATGTTTCCATTGGAAGCTTATATTAATCGTTTTTAAATTTAATGATGATTAGTTTAAAAAAGTAAACGAATAAGCATTGTTATATGATTCCTTATGAAGCATATCACAAGGAAAACGATATGAAGATAGGGAATAATAATTGTTCGTACATATTTAACTATGTAAGAGATAACAATGGATATTAAAATCAGCCGTTGCCTTAGGACAATTTTGGTCAGTTAATGTATCATCCTTCTAGAAATAGTAGAAGTGATATATATTATATGGGTTTAATGGAGCTGCCCCCGCCTCATATTATAATAATTTTTTGTTTTTTTGGGAAAATATCGTCATGCATTTTCATCACTATATCCCTCTAATATATCATTCTGATTTCGTCATAAAAAAAGACTCATATGCCCTCTATCCAGAACATGTCGATTACAGTAATTCTAAGACCATTAAAATTACAATAAAATTGAGCTATAGTGACTTTTATTTTTTCAAAATCTATCACTAAATTAGTAGTTGTTAAATATATAATGATGATATTATTCATTGTGAAATGAGTTTTTGTACTCGAAATTAACGACGAATATCATATCTATCGTTATATCATTACAAACGGTCCACATAGCGATGCTTATCTATTGTTATTTTTCAAAATATTAACTAGTTATCGCTAATTTTTTAGTTCAAAATTTAACGATGATTAATTAGAAATTTGAAAAGGAGATTTTTACTCGACAAATCCTATAAACTTTGCTAATTACCTCCATGACCTTTGAAATAACCTAATTTCCCCTCGACCCCGTAAACTTGTCAACTCTTATCCCATGAACTCTGCTGTTAATCTGTTTGAAGCTCGCGGGGGTTCTTAGGGTAATTTACAGGGTCGATGGGGCAATTATGTTATGCAAAAGTTCGTAGAGGTAATTTAAAAAGTTTATAGGATCTGTTGGGTAAAAATCCCTTTGAAAAAAACAACGGATAAGCATCACTATGTGGACCGTTGCTAATGATATGATGATATTCGTCGCTAATTTTGAGTATGAAAAATCATTTCATAACAAATAATATCATCATTATATATTTAACAACGACTAATTTTGTGATGGATTTTGAAAAAAAAACGTCACTATACCTCAATTTTATTGTAGTAGGAGGGGTATATGAGTCTCTGTTTCTGATGAAATTAGAATGACATATTAAAGTGATATAGTGATGAAAATACATGAAGATATTTTCTAAAAAAATCAAAAAAAAATTCACCAAAATATGAAACTGGGCCAGCCATGGTGCAATCCAAGGTACCAGATTTCGCCAAAATTTCGCTGAAATTTCGATTACGACAAGGAACCAAAATTTCGAGTGAAATGACGATATGGGGACAGTTTTCGGTCATTTCTTCACAAATGATGATCGATATGGATGAAATGTTGTTCAAATTTCGTCGAAATATCGTATCAATATGGTATCAATATGATATTCGAAATCGATATTTAAACCCATGGTGCAATCCCATTAAACCCATATTATATTATATGTTGGGATCATTTATTCGAGTACCTATGTTGGTTAGTTTCAGATTGACATGTTGCTCACGGGCATTCCTATTCTTTAGATACCCCCCTCAAAGGCCTTCATAAATTAAAAAAACAATATTCCTTCATTTTCTCTTGTTAAGAAAAAAGAATAAAGGTGAAGAGCTCTTCTTCCACAACACAACATGGACGTGTACCACCAACCAACTAAGAAATAAGCACCTCATTCCGATCTCATTGTCCACCTTAACATATCTCTTCGCCATCTCATCTGTGTGATCCAAAGCTCACAATATATCCAACAAAATGGCATCAAATGAGAGGTAAAATGCTATGTATGTCAGATGAGCATTGAGATATTGGAAGGAATCAAATGACCCATCGGTTTTCCTGATGTAATACTGATCTGGTCCTGTGGGTGCACCTCTAAACTCCGTATTAATGCCGCAAATGCTTGTGTGGGAGTCCCTATCTATATTGTATTTGAGATTCCGACTTACGATGAGGTCAAGAGAGTGACTCCAAAACCTTGAAAGATCAGCAACGCTTCTGCCATCAGGCCAAGAAGGCGCACGAAAAACTTCATAAGTTGCCGGTGGAAGAGAAATAAGCAATAGATGGAGCGTGGAGTCATCCTCGATGACTTGCAGGCAATCATTGGCATCGATTCCTATGACGATGGCGTTGGAATTGAACCAATCATTATCATATTCTTCTATACAATTTAAAGATTCGCCACTGTGTAGTTGTTACATCTCCCATGAGTGAGATAATTGAGAAGGATTTTCCGTGAAAGTAGATGTCCAAGTGGAAACACAAGTGAAAGTATTTAATGGGGCTGCCCCGCTCCCTTATTTGGGTGTTTTTTTTTCAAAAAAATGTCGTCATGTATATTCAACCCTATATCCCTCCTATATCCATTTGAATTTCGTCAGAAACAGAGACTCCTACGGCCTCCATCGAGATGTGTTCGATTTAAAAAATTCTGTTACCGTTAAAAAGTGACTGTCTGGATGGAGGTTATAGGAGTTTATGTTTCTAACGAAATTCGAATGACATGTAAGAGGGATATAGGGATGAATATACATGGCAATATTTTTTGAAAAAAAATAAAAATGCCAAAAATGGCGCGGAGGCAGCCCCATCAACCTCATTTATGAATGCATATATGAATTTATATGAAATATGTGATATCATACTAAAAAAGATAGAACAAAAATTAATCGAATATGATACGACTATTAATACTAAAAATATAAATTGATTAACTTAAATGTAAGCATAATGAATGACTTACAAATGAAATATTTGGTTGTAATGGATACATATATGCATATGCTGCCAATATATGAATAAATAGATAGGGTAACGAATCAGACGCTCGAGCCTACACAAAAATTTTTGGATAGAAATTATTTTTACAGTCAAAATCTTTAAAATTTTCTAACTGAATGCTCTTGCAATTAAATAATAATTAGATTTATGATAAAATTATATGATAACATCAAATCAACACAAACTAATATAATAGTCAAGCAAACGAATCCGTGAAAAACATAATAAAAACATGAATGAATTTCAAGATTGATACATGAAATTTATGAAAAATTATAATTATCGCTTTTGTGCCTTTACTATTCATTAATCTAATGTATAACCAATCTTCGCTTAATGTGCCAACTTACCATCATAATGATATGGGTAAACGTTAGAATCAAATAGAATGGGTCGATCTACGACCCGTTATCTAATGTATAATTAGTCTCCTCTTAGTTATCGAGTTACGTACTTTAATTCATCCACATCTTATTTTTTATTTCCACATGTATCTCCATAACATCTTTGGCATTTATTAAAATTGTTAATAATACAAGAAGAACCTGTTGATTGATTTTGTAAATGACTTCGCTCAACTTAATGTCATGCTATTCCTATAAATGTAAATCGATGAATGATCTGGATAATTTATGAGATCATTTTTTCTTAGAAAAAATATTACATGGTACTGCTACTACAAAAAATAATTGGGTTCCCTCAATAGATACAGGTACTCGTTGAGACAAGCAAGTTAAGTTGATCCTTGGTGTGGTAATGATGAGGGAGTGCGGGAAATAGAAGCGAGAAGAGGGTTGTACGGTCTCACAAGACGAGACTGCAGTCGATATGTGTCCGCTTAAGAAAACTGCTAAATTCAACAATTAACCCACAATGATAATTAAACAATAAAAAGCGCTGTGGAGTTAAAATTTATTAAAACTCTACAACAAGGATGTGTATAGGTGCAAGTATGTAGAGTGTCGAACACATGAAACAAGCAGGATAGATTGAGGCAATGGAGCACAAAAGTGAGTGTGATATATTTGTCTATAAGTGCTCTTTTTGTGGGTTTTAATATTTAATATTATTTTTATTCTTTATTTTTGTATTTTAATTTTTAAATTTCTGATTTTATATTTTCTTTTTATTTTTTATTTTTATTTTTCTTTTAATATATATAAGGCTATATATTATATATACAATATAAGCTAGGGTAAATATAAATAATAGCAAAAATAGTCAAAATGAAGCAAATAAAATATTTTCAGATTTTCAAATATTTTTAAATATTTTATTTTTAAGAATTTTTGCTAATTGTATATATTTTTAAAGTAGAAAACCTTAAAATAGGGTTTAAAAAAATATCTAAAATTAAAATGGATATTTAAAATAGAACACAAAATAAAAAATTCTTTAAATTAATTTTAATATAAAGATAATAGTATAAAGAAAATTCAGATATAGAAAATATATTTTTAGATTTTTAAGGATTTTTATATTTTTATATATATTTTAGGAGGTTTTCTATTTTTTGAGTTTTCTTTTGTATTTTTTATGATTTTTTGGTCTGAAGATTAAAATACATAAATAAAAAAATACATATTTTTTTAGGATTTTTCAAAAAGTTGTATTTTTTTGCATTTTCTATTACAAACAGGGACAAAAAGGGATGTTTTTTATTTTTAATAAATAATATAAAGTCCTAATTGCAAAAATAAAAATATGTGCATGAAACTGGATGCAATCATGAGCTTAAATATAATTTTTTTGAAGAAGAGCTTAAATATATTTTTGTTAATTTTTCAAATGTAGCTATATGAAATAAATACAAGAAGCAAAGAGAAACTATAATGCTGACTTGTGTTTAAATGCAATAAAAATAAAGTACAGGGACCAACTTACAAATTTTCCAAAAAAATATCTGAATAAAATAGTTTCTGGACTAATTACCAATATAAAATATCCCCAGGACACACCTGCAAAAATGCCACTTCGCCTGGGGTACCACGTGAGGTAACGTGGCGTGGACCTAAGAGTAATATGTCAAATGTTTGAGGGCTCTTTTACAAATTACACAAAAATAATACAACTGCAGACATAAGTTTATAGTTCTAATATTAAAACACAAAAATCAGTTGGGATAAGGATGCAAAATGCCCAACCTCTGCGCGATCGAACGACAGATTTCTTTCCACTTGGAAACGTGTTGCTCTCTCGTGCACTGATGATGGTTCGCTCAGATGGCCAGGATCAGATCCGCAGGCGAGATCCGATGCAAACTGCCCATCCTGTATCAATTGCAACAAAGCTTACCTAAGATAACAAAGAAAATCATTTAATTATCGTCATTACATAAAAGTTGATGGGAGACGGACAACAAGTTGCACCGCCAATCCCTTTTGGATGGCAAATCCAATCCTTCGAAATATAACATTCATAGATCTAGGAGCCATAACATTGGTATGCATAGTTTTTGGGATTCTCTTGACGAATTCTATTGCTTCACTTGCCAAAAATCCAAACATATCAGAATCAAAGGGGATGAATACATGTTGATCGTCGATACGGGCCTTCTCATGCTTAGCCACTTTAGCTGAGGCAGCTTTTTATGCAGTGTATCCCGCAACAAAATCACTCTTCATCGGTCCCGTCAATGGAGAAACACCAGTCAAATTGACACACGCATCTTTTCCTCCAACCCATTCAAATATTAAAACATCTGCTGATTTAAGCGTCAATCTCCCATCCTGTGGATCAGTCAAAAAATTTGCCGGTGCTTATTTTTCTTAAGCAACCCTCACTTTTCTGAGTACATCAAAAAGGACATCCCTGACAAAATCATGTCGATATTTAAAACCTGTAAGTCCGTGACAATGAACTATATGCTTCCCAAAAGCATATAAGCAAGATTTGTGGCATACTGGGCAAGCATTCATCTGCTGGGAATAGAGGAATCATGAGGCGGTATTTGAGAATAGTATGATATTCAATAGTGCCACGCATTGCAAGCCACTTAATAGGAATAACAAGAAGGAAATCTTGAGCATGTTCAGTTTGTAAACATGGGAAAATTATTTTTTGTCTAACTTCCATTTCTTTTACATTTTGCCAAAAAAGGAACTCGCCAAGCATTCTGGCCATTAGGAGGGGCGGTAATTTAAATATTCATTTTCATATCTTTCAATATTAAAGAGATAATGATGAATATTATTCATTACCAAATTATCTCTTTTTTTCTTGTAATTTGTCATGTTCATTATTAAAAGTTCATATAACGATAATGTTTCCATTGGAAGCTTATATTAATCGTTTTTAAATTTAATGATGATTAGTTTAAAAAAGTAAACGAATAAGCATTGTTATATGATTCCTTATGAAGCATATCACAAGGAAAACGATATGAAGATAGGGAATAATAATTGTTCGTACATATTTAACTATGTAAGAGATAACAATGGATATTAAAATCAGCCGTTGCCTTAGGACAATTTTGGTCAGTTAATGTATCATCCTTCTAGAAATAGTAGAAGTGATATATATTATATGGGTTTAATGGAGCTGCCCCCGCCTCATATTATAATAATTTTTTGTTTTTTTGGGAAAATATCGTCATGCATTTTCATCACTATATCCCTCTAATATATCATTCTGATTTCGTCATAAAAAAAGACTCATATGCCCTCTATCCAGAACATGTCGATTACAGTAATTCTAAGACCATTAAAATTACAACAAAATTGAGCTATAGTGACTTTTATTTTTTCAAAATCTATCACTAAATTAGTAGTTGTTAAATATATAATGATGATATTATTCATTGTGAAATGAGTTTTTGTACTCGAAATTAACGACGAATATCATATCTATCGTTATATCATTACAAACGGTCCACATAGCGATGCTTATCTATTGTTATTTTTCAAAATATTAACTAGTTATCGCTAATTTTTTAGTTCAAAATTTAACGATGATTAATTAGAAATTTGAAAAGGAGATTTTTACTCGACAAATCCTATAAACTTTGCTAATTACCTCCATGACCTTTGAAATAACCTAATTTCCCCTCGACCCCGTAAACTTGTCAACTCTTATCCCATGAACTCTGCTGTTAATCTGTTTGAAGCTCGCGGGGGTTCTTAGGGTAATTTACAGGGTCGATGGGGCAATTATGTTATGCAAAAGTTCGTAGAGGTAATTTAAAAAGTTTATAGGATCTGTTGGGTAAAAATCCCTTTGAAAAAAACAACGGATAAGCATCACTATGTGGACCGTTGCTAATGATATGATGATATTCGTCGCTAATTTTGAGTATGAAAAATCATTTCATAACAAATAATATCATCATTATATATTTAACAACGACTAATTTTGTGATGGATTTTGAAAAAAAAACGTCACTATACCTCAATTTTATTGTAGTAGGAGGGGTATATGAGTCTCTGTTTCTGATGAAATTAGAATGACATATTAAAGTGATATAGTGATGAAAATACATGAAGATATTTTCTAAAAAAATCAAAAAAAAATTCACCAAAATATGAAACTGGGCCAGCCATGGTGCAATCCAAGGTACCAGATTTCGCCAAAATTTCGCTGAAATTTCGATTACGACAAGGAACCAAAATTTCGAGTGAAATGACGATATGGGGACAGTTTTCGGTCATTTCTTCACAAATGATGATCGATATGGATGAAATGTTGTTCAAATTTCGTCGAAATATCGTATCAATATGGTATCAATATGATATTCGAAATCGATATTTAAACCCATGGTGCAATCCCATTAAACCCATATTATATTATATGTTGGGATCATTTATTCGAGTACCTATGTTGGTTAGTTTCAGATTGACATGTTGCTCACGGGCATTCCTATTCTTTAGATACCCCCCTCAAAGGCCTTCATAAATTAAAAAAAACAATATTCCTTCATTTTCTCTTGTTAAGAAAAAAGAATAAAGGTGAAGAGCTCTTCTTCCACAACACAACATGGACGTGTACCACCAACCAACTAAGAAATAAGCACCTCATTCCGATCTCATTGTCCACCTTAACATATCTCTTCGCCATCTCATCTGTGTGATCCAAAGCTCACAATATATCCAACAAAATGGCATCAAATGAGAGGTAAAATGCTATGTATGTCAGATGAGCATTGAGATATTGGAAGGAATCAAATGACCCATCGGTTTTCCTGATGTAATACTGATCTGGTCCTGTGGGTGCACCTCTAAACTCCGTATTAATGCCGCAAATGCTTGTGTGGGAGTCCCTATCTATATTGTATTTGAGATTCCGACTTACGATGAGGTCAAGAGAGTGACTCCAAAACCTTGAAAGATCAGCAACGCTTCTGCCATCAGGCCAAGAAGGCGCACGAAAAACTTCATAAGTTGCCGGTGGAAGAGAAATAAGCAATAGATGGAGCGTGGAGTCATCCTCGATGACTTGCAGGCAATCATTGGCATCGATTCCTATGACGATGGCGTTGGAATTGAACCAATCATTATCATATTCTTCTATACAATTTAAAGATTCGCGACTGAGTAGTTGTTACATCTCCCATGAGTGAGATAATTGAGAAGGATTTTCCGTGAAAGTAGAATGAGTAGTTGTTACATCTCCCATGAGTGAGATAATTGAGAAGGATTTTTCGTGAAAGTAGATGTCAAAGTGGAAACACAATTTTGACGCTCTAAGAGCTTGTTTCGTAACATAGTTGGATTAGATTGGAGTAACCTCCTATGAATAGTAGCTGTTTGGATGGGTAAGAGAACAGTGAGATTTGGAATGATAAATGTGATGTGATATCACAATGATTATGTGTTATATTAACTTTTTTATGATTATAATATATTTTTGATGCTATTTTTTTATTTAAACATGGTTAAAATTATTATAACAAAGAAATTATGAGGTCCATACAACTAATTCCGTCCTATGGGAGCGTTCGATTCGGAAATAAGTGAGAATAAAGATGAGGAATAGGGAGAATAAAGGTCTATTCTCTGTTCAACTGGAAAGATAAGAATATGGATAATAAGGTGAAATAAGGGTAGGTAATATGAAATAAAGATATGAATAAAGGTGGATTAAGGTGAAACAATGGGATGTAGATGGGAATAACCATACTCTTGGAAACCACGTCGAGAAGGGGAATTGACCTCTTATTCCAATGCTTATTTTCCAAACGAACATGGCCTATGTGTCACACTATCATCTATGTACTTGTGAAAATGCATTTCTCCCTACCGGTCAACTAGCGCGATGGACACAAGTGATAGAACAGTAAAAAGTCGAGAGCACAACCGGTATTTCCAAAAAGAGAGAGGCATAATTGATATTGCAATATCTCCGAGGAGGGACACAACTGATAAAAACCCATCAAAGTATACAATCATCAACGCAATAGATGTAAAATAAAATGATTAGGATTCATGGAAGACAAGTTGATTGGGATCTACCCGTTGGGCACACGATCTTTCTCAACCCTTTCCATTTACAGAAACGGAATCCATCCCATTCATTTTTTGACGGACATGGATATTAAACTTACTGCCCATGCGGGTACGGATTCATGCTTGGGATTTCTTTGTAGAACTCAACCCACCTCAAACCCGAATATAAATATGAATGTGTATGTTATATCCGAGTCAAACTAGTAAAATCCAACCCATATATGATATTCTCAATCTACATGTATAAAATTCCATCTCAAATTTTCCTCAATTCAAATTCACCCATATTTTTGTATCACCAACAAAGGCTACCAACCCCAAAGAAATAACCACATTTTTTTAATAAATATTCAATATTCCCTACAAACTGCAATTTATAATCCATGAGTAAAAATATTGTTTGGGATAGCCTATGGCTGGTCCTATGATGAATATGTTGGTTCCCATTGAGGGCAAAGATATCTACTATGTCTATAGGTAGGGTTAAATGAGCATGTTCCCTGGGAGCATATGCTCCCAACTTTTTTTCCCTTCTTTTTTTGAGATGAAACCCTGTATGGATTTACTTAGAATAATAAGCAGAATATGTGTTTCAAATTTCATGCAAAGAAATATTTCTAACATATCCATATGAAGTGGAGCAATTTCAGCAATTCTAAGATCGTTAAAATTTGACAGTCTGGTGGAGAGGATAAGGATAGGAGTCTTGAATTAAGTTGACTTTTGAATTACATCATGGTGATATATGCTGATCTAAATCCTCCTAAGTTTCATTTCAAAAAAAATAAAAAAATACATGAAAAAAGGGCGGAAACATGTAAGTTACATGCTCCCAGGGAGCATGCTCCTTTTTCTGTGTATCCATTAAGAATATCATGTTTTATAAATAGACGGGTTTGGATATTATCTTCATAAACCAGTACAGGTTTAGAAATACCGATACCGAATCTGACCCGCTGATATCCCTAACTGTAATTTCCTCTACAATAGTTAAGCATAATTAAGATATCACCACCAAACTGCCAAATCTTTAAAGCATACCAAAATAACTCAAAACTACTAAACTCAGTGCAACTAAAAAGGTCCACAGATCTCAAGGTAATAGGTCTACATTATAATTCCCACCTACCGAGAATTAAACAAGAACAGATATGCGAGATTATGAGCCAAAATTTCATTTTCTCATACCTAAGCGGACGCAACCAGTACTCTGCTCAAGCTCTTCAGCGAGGAAAGACCGCAGGCAAACAAGCTTCAAACTGCATTCGGGATGCTTCTAGGACTTGTGACTCTAGCAGGCTTCTTTCGACCCTTATCGGGTCCTCCAATGATGCCCCATGTCTCGTACTGCCTCTGACGAGCTCTTGCTCTCTCCTTTTCCTCCTCGGATTTGGTCGAGTAGCAATGTGGGCAAGTAACAGCAAACTCCCACTCTGGAGCTTCCATGTCGGCGTCACTCACCGGTTGCTTGCATCCGTAACAAAGCTTGAAGTTTCCTTGGGCCAGTCCATGCTCAACAGAGACTCGCTTATCAAATACAAAGCATTCACCTTCCCATAGGCTTTCTGATTCTGGGACTTCCTCAAGATATTTGAGTATCCCGCCTTCTAAATGGTACACCTGAACGAAAAGACAGGATTTGGTCATCAGAAGAAGGATTAAGAATTAGATGCATAATTTGAGACTCTTAAATTCTGCACATAAGTATAAAAAATCAAAAACAGAAAACCCAAAGATTAAAAAGCACCACGGTCAATGACATGGAATTTAATCAGAATATGCAACATGTACAGAAAAAGATGTCTCTGTACAACAGGAGAATTCCATGGATACTTATATTCCATTAACAGCCCAAGATTCGTAATTTCCTTCATCCATATAACATCAGACACCAGAATAATAGAGTAAGAAATTGAAGAAAGTGTTTAAAATCAGAATCGGATATTACCTCCTCAAATCCTTTGCTTAAGAGGAAACTCGAGGCCTTCTCGCATCTGATCCCACCAGTGCAGTACATTGCAACACGGGGAAGCACCTTCTCATCTTTCTTATCGGAGATGGTTACATCATTTGAACTTTCTGTACCCATTTTAGACTGGTGATGAGTGGATTTATTTAGCTGAAACTCATCTTCAACCCAGCGTGGGAAATCTCGGAATGCTGTTGTACATGGATCCACAGCTCCTTTGAACTTTCCGATTCGAGTTTCATATGCGTTTCTCACATCAATTACAACCTATACTGAGAATCTAGTTATTACTGCCAGAAGTAAGAAAAATGCCAAATTTCCAAATAGCGTACTTACAAGATCACATCTTTGTACGCCCTCAGAAAAAGATATCTTTATTTTTAAATTGTAAACAACATGTATGTATGTACAGACACTTCCACTTCTGGTTTTCCATACATTTCAAACTTTCAACAAATTTGATGTCAATATTCCGATCCAACTTTCATGAACCAATAACTGTATTGCCCATTTTAGATAGGGAGAACTCAATAATCAATAAAAGAATAAAATCAGAAGCAAGTCTTGGAGTCTGAGAACAGCTAAGAAAAGATCAAACTAGAAATGAGAGTGGTTATCGTATCTATGACATTAACGTCCCGGTATTAGGTCCTGGGCCGTTGACAACTACCCAACACCCAAATTGGCAAGAAATAATCCCCACCATATATAACCCTTTCTCGACACTTTGCAAGCATTGGATGTGGGATTATCTTTGGGGTCTTACAATGACGGACATGAATAATCTTGACCACTAGATTGTTTTAAGATGTAAATTATTAGATTTGGTTGATTAATTCAATGAGAGTCAAGTTTAATCATCTACATAACAATAGTAGAGTAACTGAATTTCAATCAAGTATCGCATCATTCACATAATAAGATTACAACAATAACCGAGTTTCAACCAAACATTATGCATCTTACTTTAAATTTACTTTAAGAAAATCAGGAGAAAATGATAAAACAACATCAAATTATCATTTTCCACATGTTGACTAACCAACTGGTTGGAACGGCTACTGACCAAACATTATAATTTTGTTCAGCCACCCCGTCTCCCAAACCGCATAGTTGGTCTGGCTATTGCAAAGCTTGCTTGAAATTTTATTAGTTACAGAAAAAATCAGATATTTTCACCAATAATATCAAAACCATGCAAGATTTAAGTTATAGTACATGTATTTGTTTAACTTACTATGTTTGGGTCAGCAATTAACGCGTTCCAGTCCCTAGGCTTAACATTGGATAGGTCTATCAATTGGCGAGACAAGGGTATCACCAATTGTCACAATCTGCATAAGAACGTAAAAGAGAATCAAAATGTGCTTAGCTTATGGATGGAAAGAAAAATCCTGCACTCCCTTACCTCTTTCTTCAGCTTAATCCGTACATGATCCCATCGGAATGGTGCATCTTCACCAGCACCAAGTGGAGAAAGGCTACTATGTCCATGATGAATGGCCTCCTCCTCAGGACTGACAGGTGATTCCACCAATCTTAAACCTTTAAGACGTTCATCAGACTCAATGTAACTGATAACTGCCTCAACAGATTTCTGAGTCCCACATATGCTCCCGTTAATACCTTCCGGTGCAAGGATAATACCACCTGAAACACGCTGAGCATAATCAGATAGATAAGACATAGGATGTCCATAAAACAACACATTTTTAAAGTAGATATTTGCAATGCATATATACATACCAAAACAATTTCAATGTGGAAAATGGTACAGAAAGAGTTACTTGGGATTATCTGCAAGTTTAATACTGAAAAATCGCAAAGCAAGGAGCCAGCATTTTTCCTCCGACATTACAAATTATGTTATTTCCTCATTTTTCTTCTTATACCCATGATGTGCAACTAAATTGGCATTCTAAGTTTCTTTTTGCAACTTTCCCATTACAGACCTATCCAATTAGAAAGCTGCCTTTGAACAAGGTGGCTTCTTCCCAAGATTGCAGATTTTCTCTTATCTGCATCCACTCTTATCTGCATTTGAAAACTATCCTATTAGGCAACCTAGCATTGTTAAGCAGAATTGAACCAGATTGCAGATTTTCTCTTATCTGCATCCACTCTACTTTCTTTTGCAAGTTTCCAAAGTTCATCCTCTCTTTTTCACTTATATTTGTAATCTATCCAACTCATGAGTAGTGTTTGAAAGACGTATAGAAGCAACGAAGCAACGCTGTTCCATTATCATAATGCAATAAGTTTATATTCGAACCAAGATTAATTAAATAAAGCATCATCTATCAACGATGCAGTGCAAAGTAACCTATCAACTATTTAATTTGTCCATGCTTTCTAATATGGTCTTACCATTTAATTAATGCATATGAATGGAAACTCCCAACACGTTCTCATGATAATGCTCGTTACAGAAATATGGAAAATGGACATAGCAACCCGTCCCGATATTCAAAGTAAATTGTGTTACCAACTGCTACCGTCACTTATAAATTACAACATCATTAATCGCAAGATTACCAACTACTTTTATCAGGTCATGAACAACTACTCTCTTTCACTAGTTCCACGAAAGGAAACTATTTTTCTTGGCATATTAAATGAACAGTTGAGTTTATCACCAGATTTGAATTAAAAAGGGATTTTTACATCCATAACCCTGAGTAATTTCGCAATAGCATTCATAACTATGTATAATCACGAATTACATGAGAAACCTCGAGTAATGCTTAACTCTTACATGACATAACCCTGTGTTATAATCCATTCGGAATACCCGTTATGTTTGACGGTTTCCATTTACAAAGACAAAACTGCCCCTAAAAGTCATTATTATTTACAAAACATGCCATCTTCATTCTCGCCCCTCTCCCCCCTGGTAGAAGCCTCCTCCGCCGATCCTCCCCATCTCGAAGCTCGCCGTAGCAGCAGCTCCTCCTGCCGATCCTTCCCGTCCCCTCCCTCGCTTCGAAACCCAACCCCTCACGTCCCGGCACTGACCTTCCCCTCCATCGGTCCTCCCAAGGTTGCAGAAAGCGATAGTCGATACTTTGTCGGTGGAGTCACTGACTAAGGATTAATCGGCAGTCAAGTGACTAATCGGATTTAGTTGGCCATTAGTCGGTTTTGAATTTTTTTTTATTTATTTTTAATTTATAAATCATTTTTATACATATATTCTTATATATTTGCAATATAATTCATTTTTTATACATATATTCTTATATATTTGCATAGATTTGAACATTGTCTATACTATTGTAATGAAAGAAATGAGTAATTGACTTTAAATATAACATTAAGCATATTAGAATAGGTTTGATTTTAAAAAAAGCAAAAAAAAACCTTTATGCAAAAGTCGGCCGACTAGTCGGCTCGATTAGTCGGGTTGACCAACTAATGGCCGACTAGGACTAGTCGAGTCGGCTACCCCCCCGACTCGACTAGTCGACCGACTTTTACAATAGTGGGTCCTCCCCTGCTCGAAGCCCCTCGAGTCCTGGCACCGACCTTCCCCTTCCTCGCCCCCGCCCAGCGGAAGCACGCCCCTCGTGCCCTGCCTAAACGAAGCCCTCCCCCTCACCGCGCCCCCTCCCGGTGGAAGCTCGGAGCTCCCCCTCCCTCCTGCGCCCTCGCCCAGACGAAGCCCTCTCCCTCGGAGCGCCCTCGCCTAGCTCAAAGCCCCCCTGTGGTCGCCCATCGCCCCCCCCCCCCCCGCGCCGCCCAGCTTCGAAGCCTCCCCCCCCGCTCCACGCCAGCGGAATGTACACCCCCCTGCCTCGCCCCCCACGCTCTTGTGCGCCGCCTAGCTTCGAAGCCTCCCCCCTCCCAGCGGAAACTCTCCCCCTCCCGTGCCCCCACCCAGACGAAGCAGAGCGTCCCCGCCCAGCTCAAAACCCTTTGCGCGCCGCCATGCCCCCCCCCCCCCCAGACGATGCCCTCCCCCAACCCCCGCACCCCTGCCAACAAGCCCGCCACCTCGAAACCCTCCCCCATCCCACCGAGCTCATCCCCTTGGCCGCGTTGATCCCTCCCCTAGTCGAAGTCCACCAGCCAAGCTCGAAGCGCCCCCCGCCCGCCTCCGCCTCCTTCCACCAACCTGCAACGGAGTTCCTCCCACCATCGCTACATCTGCATGCAAGTCAAACCTGGGGATTCCAACGTGTACCCCATTATGAGCTTTTTTTTCTTTTTTTTAATTAATCCTAGTCGTTAGGTGTAGAATGGTAAACTTAACTCCCTCCTATGGTTGAGTTAACGTGTTAAACTAACAGAGGTTTATGGGTGTGAAATGGAGTGATTATTCAAGGTTTCTCATGTAATTCGCGATTATGCAGGGTTATGAATGTTATTGCGGAAATTACTCAGGGTTATGGGTGTAAAAATCCCAACTAAAAAATGCTTCTTAAAGTAGATACCAACATCAATTTACAGCGAACCTACTACTTTCAACAACATAAGCACAACTTAATCATGCTTCTCTTATCAGATCATACCGATTCACTAATGCATATTAACCCTGAGATCGATTCAATGAACAATCTCAATATCATCCTCATCATGTAAGTTCTGGAAATATATCCTACAACCCTTCTCGACTCTAAATCACAACTCTAAATTACAACTGTTAGAAAATAAACATGCGGAAGCGAACATGGAAAAAGATAAAGAACAACGAAGAACAACGAGATTTAACGTGGAATCCTACTCCGTGAGGAGCGGGATGAAACCACGGAGAAGCCCTCAAAGGGGCATGTTATGCATTGCACTTTCTTAATAGTTACAGGGGGTCTGGGGCTCCTTATATAGCCTCCCCAGAGCCTTCAAGTCCCACCACTGGTCGATGTGGGACTAAACACATGGATGGGGTAAATGGATCCTCTTCAAGATCCATTTACCCTCACAACCAAATACTCCAACACTCCCCCTCAAGCTGGAGCATGCAATGCTTAGCTTGGACAAATAGAAAGAAACTCAACTCAACGCTACAGGACACTACGGATTATATCAACTCAACGCGCACAACTGCTGCTGTCGATGATGTTTCTTCTCATGTCGTGCAGGTGAGGAGGACGAACGGGCTGGAGTGTGAGTCTGCTGAATCTCCTCGTCGGAGAGCATGTCCTCTGAACTACGCCTGTTAGAATCACTGCAACTGGAAATGAGTCTCCTCGCCGGAGTACTCTGACCCGCCAAAATAATGTGGACAATTGCTCCATCTCTGAAAAGGGCCGAACTGAAAAGACCGTAGAAGTGCAATCCCCGTCGGAGTCCACGATCGCTGGAGAATAGAATATGAAAATCTCCTCATCGGAGAACTGGGTCTCTCCCATCTGGCTCAGAGAATGGTACACTACTCTGGTGTCCCTATGATACCACATGAAAACCCTTGCCAACATGGCATAGGGAATGGTCCTCTACTCTGAAGTCCCTATGACTCACATGAAAACTCTGACCGAACAACAACAAGAAAAGATGGGGACCACTACAAAAGATGACAAACATCTGCTCATCTAACATGACCGCATACATGTGCGTGTCTGAACTGAAGAAGCCTCGGAAATATCTGACATCGAGTCTGAAACCGCACATCAAACTGGGACTCGGAATTTGAACGTCGAGTCTGGAATTGTGCATGGAAATTATTCATCTGGAAAATTGTAGAGTCTGAACAACTGGCTGGTCTGACGAATCTGTCATCTGGAAAATCTGAGCAGACCTGTAACTCTAGATATACTCCCCCTCTCTCCCATACTGGTCGAAAAATCAACATCGACCAAGTTGGGAGAAAACAAGATAAATGTGGAGAAAACATAAGCCGTGACCATTTTTTCCGGCTTTTCAAACAACTTTTCCTTTTTTTTAAAGCCATTCACCATTTTTTTGGCTTTGATCATCATTATTTTTTGCAAATCTTTTTTTTTGTTTTCGTGACCCACGGTTGGGCCTGGAAATAAGCCTCCACTCCTTTTTTTTCAATATATACAGAGCCACTTGGGCCCTACTGAAGCATCCCCCTTTCTTTTTTTTCGGCCCCACAACTGAAATATTTTTTTATAACACGACCCTATTTAGGGTTCCCCCGTACAGGAACCCTCTTCACGTAACCCTGCAGCCCCGATGGGGTCAACTCTTGTCGCCACGCTAGGGTTCCCCCGATGGGAACCCCTGATGTGCGCCGCCGCCCGGGAGAGGCCTGAGGAGGTATGCGCCTCCTGTGGGTTTCGTGCGAGGGGGTTTCGCGCTGTTACACGACTCAGCTAGAGAGCGACATCGATCTGGAGGAGCAACGCACGAGGAAGACTGGCGATGAGGAGATGTGGATCACCTGTGCGTGCTGCGAGGAGGGGTAGAGATGCTTGCGAGCGTCGCCTGCGCTCGTGGCAAAGGGAACGAGGTCGTCTGCGCGCATAGGTCTCCGCCTAGGGTTTTGGGGTTTACATCCTGGCCTTCGCTTGGAGTTTGCGGCTTTGCTACTTCGGCCAGGAGATGTGGAGATCCTGCAAGGAGCTGCGAAGAAGGCGGCGTCGCTTGGACAGGCCGCGAGCCTGGCTGTAATGCGCTGGTGCCATGAAGCAAGGAGAAGGTCTGGCGCAGAGGGCTTGGGCGCAGTCGTCGAGGGCTGCGGGGGTGTCGCGCCGCTGGGAGAGCCGCTGGAGGAATCCTCCCGTAGGAATGCAAATATGGAGCGGGGCTGCACTTGTGTGGCCCACCCCTTTTTTTTAATCTGCGTTTGGGGGAAGAGCATCGCCTGGAATGGAGAGGAGGGTTGCAGTCCCTGCACGAGAAGGGCTTGAAATGACTGCAGTTGATCGAGAGGCTCTGCCTGAAGCCATGCTGTCGTTCGTGGACGATATTGGGTTTTGAAAAAACACTGGAAGTGGACCCAAATTTCGAAGTGAAATATGATCTTCCAAAATAACATCAAAATTGAATCTCGAATAATACAAAAATAAATCTTAAGAACAAATCCTCGAGAATCGAACCCGCTTTGATACCATGTTAGAAAACAAACATGCGGAAGCGAACATGGAAAAAGATAAAGAACAACGAACAACAACGGGATTTACGTGGAACCCTACTCCATGAGGAGCGGGATGAAACCATGGGAGAAGCCCTCAAAGGGGAATGTTATGCATTGCACTTTCTCAATGGTTACAGGGGGTCTGGGGCTCCTATATAGCCTCCCCAGAGCCTCCAAGTCCCACCACTGGTCGATGTGGAACTAAACACATGGATAGGGTAAATGGATCATCTCCAAGATCCATTTACCCTCTACAACTCATATGGCGCACAACCAAATACTCCAACAACAACCATTTCTTATCAAACAGTTTTTGGATGGAAAGGGATGGTCAAGTTGAACTCTAGGGCAATAAAAGAATAGGTGGTCAACATTGTCCTACCCATGGACATGGCAAGACAAGATATGATTAAATCGGGGATAAGCTCTGAGGGCCCTCATCATGATTCTCCAGCTTATGAAGAGCCGCATAAAAATCTTTAACCTCAATGGTGCCTGACTCTTCCAAGGCAGTCTACAGTCATTCATCGTCCCTCAATCAACCATTGCCCCATAGAAAAAAAGGGCCTTGTATGCTCTCTTGACTGCGAATCCCTGTGCCAAATCAAGTGGTCTCATCCTACAGTGCCTCAAGCTCATCATTAAAATGCCAACTTGTTGGTCCAAGAGACTGACCAACAGGCCTGAGAAGCAAACAGCTCTCCCAGTCCTAGAGAAGGACAACTACTCTGCCACCAAAACTTCGTTGCTAGAGACAAGGCAAACAATCTAAAAAATCTGTCACACAACGCACCCTGCCGACTCCAAATATCTAATTAGAAACAGAAACCTTCCACTTCACCTGTCTTCAGTCTCATATATGGAGCAACATAATCCATGGCATAATAAATGCCCATCCAAGTTGGAGAAGGAACTTATCTTAACCTGACCAACCTCCAGGCTAGCCACAATCTCGAAAATTTCTCTTATTAAGAGACATAAGGCCATCCTTGTTGCAAGAAAGCTTTTTCCATTTCCCATAAGAGAAGGACCCCCACACCTCCCTCATCCAACAGTTGCATTACCACACCACAAGCATCAAAGCCATCCCCTGACTAGCCCAGCCACACAAAGGTCCATAACAACTGTTTTATCAAACTTTATAGACATGCATAGACCTTCCTCTGAAGGTTTTACTTTTTTTCTGAATGAAAAAAGATTTATCACAATTACATGGAAAAGTAGAAAATAGGAATTGTCTCCACCACATAGTTGAGCAGCACCAGGCAAGCAGGCATCCACCCCTAAAAAGACATCTAGCCTTCCATTCATCCAACTTCCTCTGAAAATATTCCAACATTCTCAGACATCCTCCTGTAATATGCCCACTACTGGATACATACGTACACAACTGGCAAGGTAGAAATAGGATACCCAGAAACTTGCCATGTTTCATGGTTTCTGAGATTGCGGCAGATTGAAAGAGAAGATGGCTTGTTGGGATGTTGTAGATAGTGGACTTATCAATGCTTAAGATAGTGTGGATTGGGGGGATTTGTCGAATTCGTTGCACAAGAGGAGGTTCCCCAACATGTGGCTTTCTTGGATGTGCAGATGCCCCTACTGCTTCGTTCTTTGATCTCATTAACCAGTACTCAGAAAATGGATTCATGCAGTGCCACCTTTCATGTACCACTTGGTGGACAAGGATCTTCTCATGAAATGTGTGGCAATGACTCAGAGGATTAATGAAAATTTATCACATAGAATGATGAGATGGATAAACAAAATCTTTGTTGAATGTCATATATTTGGTCAGGAGATCGCCACGTTTTTTCAAGAATTAACTTTTCTCTCATTCATCGGAAACAAGATCCCTTTTATATGACACATGCTGAGGGATAGTAGATCTTAAGACCCTGAAAGGATGACTAAACAGAAGAGGGTGTGTTTTGTGACAAATTCCCCACACAGTTTACCATAGCATCTAATAAGATGGCAACAATATTTGAGTGTTGGTTGGTGCCAGGTTCGGGTGGAGGTGCATGGATGTTAATCTATTCCCTGTGCCTTTTGAAAGAATACGCTCGTAAGTATGTTCAGTTTCTAAGAGAGTTGGGCCCTATAGAGGGCCCTTTGGGGTAATGAGATCATTAGGTGTGAGATGAGGGTGTTTTCTCTATTAAAAATGCATATAGAATCATAACAAGGCAAAATGTTCAAGGGGAGGCTACTTTGGTTAAACAAATTCGATTGATATAGATAAGATCTTCATTGGACTTCTGCTACAAAGTGGAGATAGATGATGAGGGATTTCATGATGTCTCTTTCAAGAAACAAATGAAAATAGAGACTAGTGCTACAAAGTGGAGATAGATGATGAGGGCTTTCATGATGTGTTTCTTCCTTTTACAATTTACGCAGTTCACGGGAGGAATTATGATGACGTTACTCGAAAATTATTGTAGGATAAATGAACTAGGGAGGAGCTCCAAGTGCTCTTTGAGATAAGGTTATATCTCTTAAACCTAAGCTGCAGTGAGAGACCTACAATGCTTCATGGTAGTTAGTGTTAGATAGTTAACTATAAACATGTGCAAAAAATATTTCTTTCCCTATAGATAAGATTAAGACGGCCTTGTGGATGTGGTCACACAATGAGTATCAAATTCACAACGACAATATCAAATAAAAAATTTGTGTAGTACAAATTGAAGATAAACTAAGAGAAACTCAACCAAGATGGTTTGTACAAGTGCAAAGAATGCCTTCTACTGCTGCAGATCAAAGTAAAAAGAACCTAGAATAAACGTGTCGTAAGAGGAGTCGGGGAAGACCTGAGAACTGTTAAAAGGAAACTATTAAGAAGGATATGGCTTTGTGGCATTTAAACCAAAATATGGCCTATATTCAATATGTTTAAAGTAAACTTCCATGTAGCCAACACAACTTAAAGTGGGAAAATGCTTGGTTGTTGTTTTGTTGGTGTTGTGGGACTAACAGAGTTCGAAGGTGAGAACCTACCAAGGGTGATCACCCACCACTTTATAAATAGAGATCATTTCTCTACATCCAAACTCCAAAGTGTCCATATCATCGTGTATGAACCTGCATGCCATTCTCATATTTATAATAATTCTTTCACTTCTCATTCCCTCCGTATAGTACCCGAAAACACCCAAAAATGTTATGTCCAATCGCAGGATGTAAACTTTTCCCTAGACCTCTATACTAAAGTCACACCATAAAAACATGTTGTCCACATCTTCATCTCCATAACAAAAAAGAGGGCATGTAATATCTGCAGAAAGTGCCAACTGTTGCATGTACATCTTGGCTAAAACATTCTCCTTTTCACTAGCCACGTCAAAATCTTAATCTTCACATGAGCTTTCACCCTTCAAATGCACATACAATTTCTCAATGGATCTACAAACCGCTGCGTGAGTCAGTACAAGAACAAAAACTAGGGTGTCCAAACCCTGTAATCTCCAATAAAAAATGACACAATCATGTTGTAGTCGCTGCATTGACAATTTCTATCGCATGCCTCTTTTGCTCCTTTTTCATTTTTAATCTTCTCATTATTCTTAATGTGCAACTCCGGAAGACTTGGTCTTAAGGATCGAACAGGATTGTAAATCTTCTCTCTTCATTTTTTTCTCACTTGTGCAATCATATAGAAAATTTTCTCTCCTCTTATCTTTCCTTATGTCCAAATCTAAATTATTCAACATTTTCCCCTCACTTGTCCCCTCCAAACCGTTAACTGCCCTTGTTATACCTACTTTACCACAACCCAACAGAACTTAGAATATATACAACGATATTTCCTCACCAATTCCTCGCAGAGATCCCTCAACGGCTTCCTGAACTCCGCGTGGTCCGGAAGGTCCGCGAACCTGTAGAACGAGACGACCACCAGCGGCGGGACGGCAGCTATCTCCGAACCAACGGCCGAAACCCTAGCGGGTCCGATTATCGAGCATCTGAAGGCCGTCAGATCCGGGCCGGAGGAGAAGGAAGTAGTCGCCGGTGATCTTCCAGAGCCGACAACCATGTTAGGTAAGGACGAAAGGATCGGCAGCGAGGGGAGTGCAGTCGCGGCGGCGCCGCCGGCGAGGGTGAGAGTGGGGAGAGAGAGCATTGAGGGTGTAAAGTTTGCAAGTAAAGTAGAGAGGTTTTTGAATTATATTTTTGGGCCCAGTTTTCCATTTTTTTAATACAATAATGCCCACAGCAATTTGACCTATGGGCTATTTTTTCTTTCTGAAATTATTATATTCAGATATTATATTTGATTCAAACAATGTACCATATCAGCATCTTACATAGCACCATGATAACATGATAAGATTCCCCCACACTTCAAATTTTTAAAATGCTTGGAGCCCTCTTCCTGGGACTTTTTTTAAATAATTATCAAAATATTCGCAATTAATTAAATATGTTCAAGTTTTATTATTTAAAAACATAGCTATCAATCGGCATCTGAGGTGCCGATTTGGAACGTAAAGTCCAAATCCGCACCTCAGGTGCCGATTTGGATTTTTCCCTTCGAATATTTTATTTTCATACCCTCCTTTTTGTTCCCTATTCAAAACACCTAAGACTCATTTTGTCTCTCAAAAGGGGGATATGGATGTAAATGATCCAAAGGGGGAGCAACCCAAATCGGCACATGAGGTGGGTTTGGGTTGCTCCCTTTTGGGCCATTTACATCCATATCCCTCCTTTTTAGGAGCATGCTTTTGCTACATGCATCACATAGTTTGTTAAAATCATTTCATCTATCTCTTCCACTTCTCAGATCAACTGGGGGCAAAAAGCGCCTCAAAATTATAAATAAATAGCCACGGCATATGATACAACAAGAAGGGTGTGTCCCCTGCAAGTGTGCATTGAGAGGTCTCACACATACCTTTTTAGATTCATCAGATCCTAGAGTTACAGAAGTGAAAACTTCTGCGGAGGTATTCACGATAGAGATATTGAGAGGATTCTTCCCTTGATTATGTACAACAACATGATGCTTCTTGAGATCTGCTGCGAGGAAAACAACAATGGATACAGGTTCAACATGGTCAGATCCTTCGACACTGTCCAAGAGGATGCCTGCTCGAACTTGAAGTTGATGTCATGGTTGCTCTTGATGGTACCATATGTGCCTCTTGCCACATCTCCCATTAATGGTGGGAAATAGGAGCTGAATCCTTGTAGATATGCCTACATCCATCCTGCTTTCTTCTTAGTCCAGTATGTGTGAATCATTGAGTTCTTAACGGTGCCTGTCTATAACAAGGGCTTATGTGATAGGTCTAGCTGACTTAACCAAGTCTTCCCTTCAACTAGATAAGAAAGAAATAGTTTTTCGTTGAAATATAAAAAAGAGTCCACTTGTTCAGACCAGTAAACTTGGCGCAGAAATCAGGGCAAGCTCTTATAGACATAAAGCATTGTCAACTATATCATACTTTCCTCTCCATTGTTCTCGCAGCTTTCCTATGCGCCACTGTTTTCCACACTTCAGTCTTCGACGGCTGGTTTCTGCATAAAACAATCTACCATGAATGGGTGTATAAGGACATGTTTGGTTGCCAGGTTACCCCAAGATAACCTGACACACCCCCTGCTCTATTCCTGCATTCTCGGGTTGGAATTAGGTGTATGAACCATACAAATTCTTTGTTATAATATCTTTTAACCATGTTCAAATAAAAAAATAACATAAAAACATATTATAATCATTAAAAAAGTTAATATAACATATAATCAATATCACATCGCATCACATTTATCATTCCAACCCTCTCCAACTCTCCCAAGCATCCAAACAACTACTATTCACAGGAGGATACCCCAACCCAATCCAGTAACCAAACATGCCCTAAGTAGTCTTGACTTTTTATCCCTCCAATATTTTTATAATATAATATTTATACTTAGCATCTACCCCAAGAAATAAGAGGGAGATGGCTTTCCTCAACAACTTCCCAGAGACAGGATGGCGGAAGTCACAAAGAGAGAGTGGTTGCTTACGTTGAGTAGAATGAAAACCAAGGCTGAATACTATGACAAATCTCTAGTCATGTAAAGCTCAAATAACATGAAGTATTAATTTCGGGTCTAAACTACTCAAAAGAAGGATGTAAGGGATAAAACATTGAAGCTGAGATTGATAATAGGCTTCAATCCATAGTTATGAATGAAATGAAAGCAGTAAGGAATGTGAAAGATGATCTTAAAGATATCATAACGAAATAAAGAGAAAGACTAATGAAAAGAGAGAGCTTCTGAGGTTTTCAGAAGGTTCATCAGCCCATGCTATTGACGAGCGGGAAGGCTGGGGCTAGCGTCAACTTCTCATTCACCAACGAGCTTCTCTTATTTAGTCAAGATCTCTCCGTCATAATCATCGAGCTTAAGGTGGTTGTGAAGAAAGTGCCATTTGTCCTCATTATGTTCATAATGATCAGTAAGCCCATTTGAGGATCATAAAGAAAGGGGTTATTTGGCTTAATAAGCAAGCTAAGGCGAAAGAGTCACTTACTGCGCTTTGTCGGGCTCATTTACTCGATACTTAAAAGGTGACCAAGAAGTTGTGGCAAATGGAGGAGTCTGTAGTTGCTCTCAATTTTAAGAGGGCTAACTTGTGGCATAAAATATCACCACATATGAAATAGCAATGATATATTGTCTTGTATATCAATATGGTCGAGTCAACAATATCAAAATCATCCCCTTTATCTCTTTCTAAGGAATGAAGGCCACCATGTCATTGATATATCGTCGATACATCACCAAAATATAAAACAATATGCCCAGCAATGAGATCCCCTTGTTTTTTTATACTATTTTGCCCAATATATGATCAGTTCAACAATTTCCCAATTTCGCCCAGATGAAATACAGTGCATGATTTTAAAGAAGATTTGGAGATTTGCCATAGTTCTTGGAGGCCTGGAGGCTCGTCCATCAATGGTATATGTTCTCCACCCTTTGATTTTTTGTAAGACGAGTGATCATAGGTTCTCTTAAGTCTCTATATGTCATTTTTCTCTACATTTAGTTTGTCAATCTTGCCCTGATCAACACTGAATTTTTGGGATGATGTCTTCCCTGCAATAAAGATCACTGAATCAATTGGCTTAGCCTTGAGAATGGTGACATATGAGGTAATGTGGATGATGAAGGAGAAGTTGGAAGATAACGTTGTTGAGCATCATTGACGAACACTGGACAAAACATTATTGTACCCCTCTTTATCGAGTCAATATGTATGAAGTATGTCGGAGTTTTAATTTTTAATTTCATCATTAATGACAGGTTCTTCCATTCTGGATATGTTTTCCAGTGCATTATCTTAATCCGAGGTACCAATACAAGCACAAACCTCGACGTTCACCCAGAGCTGATTGGTAATGGACAAGACAGTGATGATACAAAATGAGAGGTTTCTGATGCAATGACATATTCTACCTGTAGTGTTGTGAGGTGTATATGATTCTGGACACTGATTTGAAGAAAGCCTATAGAAATATGGACCAAGACAAAAACATACATGGACAATATATATTGATCTTAAGCTGAGGTTCAAATCATGTGGAGTAGATGGATTGCTATCCTATCCCATGTACCCACATTACCAGCCATATGGACAGCTTTAACATGACATGATGATGGAAGATACTTCCACTGGGATCCTTGAGTGTGGATGTTGGACGAGATTCAATGTTGGTGGTGGGGTTGCATGTTGCATCAAGCACCATTGGTGGATATGAATCTCAAGCACAAAATGAATCACACTGTTTTTTCCCTCCTGGTTATGGTTATAATAGTGGTGATTATTGGGGAGTCCAAGCTAAGGTTCGGATCATGCATAGCAGATGATTTGCTACCTGTGCCCCATGTACCCGTACCGCCAACCATATGGACAACACCAAGATGACGCGATGATATAAAGTACTTTCAATGGGATCCTTGATTATTGATGTTGGAGTAGATTCAATGTTGGTTGGTGAGGATACATCACGCACCTCTGGTGGATATGGATCTCAAGCACAAAATGAATCATATCGATTTTTCCCTCTATTTATGGTTATAATTGGGGTGTTATGAGGGATTTCAAGAAAATCGAGAACAAGTGATTCCTTTGTGCATCTATATTTGCATCTCCTCCTGCTTCCCCATCTTCATCACACGGTTCTCAAGCAGCATATTCTTTCCTTGACATATTTCACTTCCCCGCCTAATAGCTGTCCTTGGATTGGCTTTCTCACACATGTGACTGATCGAGAACATAGAGAGTATCTATCATATACCATGAATATAGAGAGTAACTAATGAACTACTATTCATGTACTCTTATATAACAAAGAAGAATCATGATTTCAAAAAAAAAGAGACAATGGAAAATCATGTCAAATGTAGAGACTCAATCAACAGACGATATGGACATCAAACAGGGCATACGAAATTTCTCAAAAAAAGGACATATGAATCCACCAAGACACTCTTGGTACTGATGAATGACAAATCTTCAACTTGTCTATATGGTAAGTATAGTGCACTATGAATTATGAATTTAAAAAACAATGTTTTTTAGATCAGTTTATAAGACGGTGTTATTTGCTCATTTAACTTATTTATGCATTCTACGTGACTAAACTTCTAATACATGCCTTCCATAGTATTACAGATCATCCAATGCAATGATATGGAAATGACATAACTGTAAAATTTATAATTAGACTCTATTTAAAAAAATAAGTGCATATTTATAAGTTATTTATTGATTAAAAATATGAGAAATCTTAACTTAGGAGAAATCTATTTTTATAGTCATTTCCACAATTTTCGATAATGTTGACAATAAGTCAACGACATCCCTCCCTGAAGCTTAGCAAAACGACAACGATATCGATATTTAAGGCTACGACTTACTCTAACAAATGCCTATAGGGGTAGAATAGGAAATCGTTGCATGTTTAACTTCTTCCGAGCGGAGTGATCAAGACCAAGATTTAAAAAACTGGATCGAACCTGCCGGTCATATTGGTTGGACCAAGAATCGGTCTCGACCCGGTCAGTTCGGCCGGTTTCATGTAATTCGTTTTTTTTAAAGAAAATGAAAAACGGGTCCAACCGATTGACCCTAATTGACCCATTTTTGATGGTTCGATAAATTTTTAAAAATAAAGGTTTAAATAATAGGATTTTTATCACGTGTACCTTTCTCAACTTCTGAAATATCAGCTATGTTCCTCTCTTTTTTGAATATCAGTTGTACCCCTTCCTTTTAAGAGTAGTTTTCTAGAAGCAACTATACATAAATGATTAGAATATTGTATTCATATATAATGCTAGAAAATGTATATAACTTTTGTAGTATTTTATTCAAAAGAGACAATCATGATATTCTATTAAAAGATTTGACATTTTAAAAGATTATTTCATTGATATGTACATACATACTTATGTATATGTATCCGATTTTATCGGTTCAAAAAACCGGTAAGATCGATCAGACTATAGCAAATTAAGATAAGTCCCATTTTTCTTGAGTCGATAGAAATGATGATGTCATGTTGACATCATTGTTGATTCAATCGGTTTAGATCGACGGCCCGACTTGCTTGGACCAAACTGAAGACTAATTGGTTCAACGTCCGGTTTGGTTTTTAAAACCTTGCTCAAGACTTTAAAAAAGCCGGGTGAAGGGAGTAGTGTCAGCACTTGAGGGGGAGAATGAAGTTCGTGCTTTGAGCTAATTTGTAGCTTTAAACCTAAAATTCAACACATGTCGATAATGGTTAAATTGTCATGAAGACCTTTTGGGATGGCATCCTAACTCTCTTTTGTAAAAGGGTTGGATTGAAGTAAAAAGGTGATTGTTCCGAAGAATTGGATTTGCCATCCAAAAGGGATTGGCGGCGCAGCTTGTTGCCCGTCTCCCAACAGTTTCTTTGTAATATGTCCTGATTTAATGAGATCAATTGTCAAATTCACTATACTTTCTCAATAATATATAACATAATTGTTAAAAACAAATAATATTAAGATATACTATCCATATGTAACCTATCTTGGACAATCATACTTAATTATTACATATGAAATAAAGAAAATATATTGGTCAATATTTGTATCAAATAATTATATTAAATAATTATATTTCTTAATTATCACATATCAAATAATTCTAAGATATAATTTTCATATGTAACCTATCATATTGGTCAATATTTATATCCATATCTAAATTCCAATGATTGAATAAAAATTATATCACTTATTCATTAATCCCTCCTCAGTCCTCAGAAGGCAGTTCCTCCATATCAAATAAACAGTTTGGGGTGGCATTTTCGTAATTAAACCATGAATGAGGGGGTAAAGTCCAACCCCAACAGCACCCGTTCCATCATAAATACCACATCTTCCTCAACGCCAGACCTCTTTCCCTCCTCTCGTCTCGTCCATCTCGTCTCTCGTTCCACTCTTCCTCCCCTTCGCCGCCGGTGGCGTTACCGGCACCCCATCCAAACACGCGCTCCTCCACCGATCACCTCCCCGTCGGTCTTCTGTCCCTTTTACACTTCCACCCTCATACTTATTTTCTTTCGTTTTTATTTATTTCAACACTTTCGGGTCTCCGTCTAACGGCACATGATGTCCACGTCGCTCGGGCCCACCTCGGGCATCGGCGACCCGTTCGAGCCGTCGAGGAAGCGCAGGGCAGAGGCCGAAGCCGAGCCGTTGACGAAGCCGAAGCCGGGCAACAACCGGCTCCTGGCTGGCTACCTGGCGCACGAGTTCCTCACGCGTGGGACCCTCCTCGGGGAGCCCATCGATCAGTGCGCCGAGCCGAAGCCGCCACTTGACGCGCCGGCGCCGGCGGCCTACGCTGACGTGGCAAGACTCCTGAAGGGGGAGAGTGGGGCCCGCGTCCCCGGAGTCGTCAACCCTACTCAGCTCGCGCGGTGGCTCCACAAGCGGTAACGAAGGACCCCGCGAGGCAGCAGACTGTGGCTCCCTTACACGTGGCGGAGTGCCGTTTCCTTGAGCTTGAGAGAAGCCCAGAAAGGGAACACCTGCGAGTACGATCGACTCGTGACCATGGGATTTAATTGTACGGTCAGGATTCATATGAGAGTTAGAATTGGGACCGTTGGATCTTGATCCGACGATGTATATATAGTAAAGATATGACGGAGGATGTTAATGTAACGTTTTAGGGAATGCTATTAGGGCTACCTGTTTGCTTTCGTCTTAATCTCTTATGTGATTGTTGTGCACGCATGCTTACGATGATGCTATAAATCATGATGTGTTCTTATAAAAGAAACCATTGTACAAACTTACTTATAAGCTTTAGAATGCGATGAAAGTCAAATATCACTCCAAATTAAAGATGATCATTCAACTTCTCTAGCACAACTACAACTCAATGTAAAATGAAGCAACTTGAAAGGATCCTCCAACACGTAAACAATCTGATCAGGACAGACAAAGACTTATGTCAATTTGACTAACCTAGATGGCCTATAGTTGATTGACTCGACTAATCGAACCGACTAGTCAACTTAATCGATCGAGTTTTTAATATCATTTTCAGATTTGGATT
The DNA here is from genome assembly GCA_037367405.1 of Ottelia alismoides. Classification (NCBI taxonomy): domain Eukaryota; kingdom Viridiplantae; phylum Streptophyta; class Magnoliopsida; order Alismatales; family Hydrocharitaceae; genus Ottelia; species Ottelia alismoides. Next base: position 203,944 of record JAZKJV010003801.1, on the reverse strand, counting down.
ACCCATTTCTTCTCACTTCTCACACCTGATACATCCAAGCTTTTCTTAGTCATTTTTTGTTATAGCTTACATGTTTTGTATGTATGTTTTGAATATTTAGATGATAATTGATTTCAATTTTACTTTGTTAGTAATAATAACTTAATGTATGATTGTTTATATTGTGTAAGTATGTAACTTAGTTTTTATTTTTGGTTAGCAGTATAAAATAAAAAATGCCTAAATCTGTACAAATATATAAGAACTGTATATAAAAAAATGATTTATATATTTATAATAATTTTAAAAAACAAAATCTATTAAAGACCAACTAAATCCAATTTAGTCGCATGACTATCGATTAATCCTTAGTTCGTGAACCTACCGACCAAGTACTAACTATGATTTCTGCAACCTTGGACATGAATATAATATTAAAATGAAATGGTTAAACTCTTTAAGGTGAACTTCAAAGGAAAAAGTAAGAAATTTACATGGGATTCTTATTATAGTTGCAATAGGTTTGCTACTTTAAGGTCAATTATTCATACTAGAAGAAGTCAAAAAATTAAAGAGGTTTGATAGCAAGACAAGAAATATATGGAATATGTTATTCTTGTGGAGTGTAACTGTGTAGTCATGGATTACGACAGATATAGATTGGCTCTGATGCAACCTATCACGTTGACAAAACAAAAGATGGATAAAGAACTTTACGAAGTTAAAGAAGGGATAATAAAGAGTCTTCAAGGGTGGGGAACAATTACTTGACGTTGAAGGAGTTGGGACAAATATGATTGACTTATTAGATAAAGTCATAGTACCTCATAATGCACTATAAACTCTAAGGTAAATGATGAATCTTATATCTGCTTAATCCTGCTAAGAAAGATTTTGAAATTTTATTTATAATAAACATGTAGTAATATGAAAGAATAAGAAGATCTATACCGTGCAAAAATTGTACCTAACCGTGATCTATCATGTACTCCTATAATAACTATTTTCCAGAAATGAATGAGTGCCATTTCTAAGTATCATTTGAATTGTTTTCCAAACTATGATCTGTAGCACATGAGACTAAGACACCCATAAAAACTCATAGATGGGTCAAACAATCAAAGTTAATCTAGAATCTAAAACTATAGAAGTAAGAACATCATCTTGTCAAAATTTTTTATAAGCAAACTAACGAGGAAAACTTTCTCAAAAAGTGGATAATCGAGTGAACTATTAGGGTTATCTAGTTAGATATATGTGTGCGAGTAGCTATCAATGCATACACGAATAGAAATAGTTGGTAGAGTATAAAAGACTCATAATCATGTCCTGATTCCCAATGACATGCTTTATTCTTGAAATGTAACAAAGAGGATACTAAAATTTCTAGGGTTTACTATCTCCTCGTAAGAAAGATGGAAGCCTCGAACATTTAATAGATATAAGATGTAGGCGGAGACAAAATAGGAAAAAGTTATTAAGATGCTCATGACTAATAGAGATGGAAAATATACTTCAAAGAAGTCGGAAGACTACTAATACCTTATATACCATAATAAAATGGTAATCGAAAGAAAGAACCTTGAGAAATGCTATAAGACATATATCATCATACACATGCCTCTCCATGAAGTTTTAGGTAGTAATAATATTGATGTCAACTACATACAAGATAAAGTTCCTATCAAGTTTGTAGAATTAACATCATATAGAGTTTGGAATGACTTAAAATCCGAGTTAGGTCATCTCTGGCAATAGGGATATGTCTCACATGTTTTGTTATCGAGTAAACTTAGGGATAAGCAAGACCTCATGATATCCAAATGCATATTCATTAGCTACAGTGGACATTCTAAAATATATTGGCTCTTCTAAAGTCAAAAGGTCTCATTGAAAGTCGTGAAGCAATCTTCCTTACAAATTAGAAAGAGAGGAACACGAAATAAAGGATTTTGATGGAGTAGACCATGCATTCATAAAGAATGAACCAATAAAAAATAATGATCCTTTGAAGGAAGTGAGTGAACCGACACAATCCGTGAATATAATTGACAACAAGAGACCTATATCACAACCCCAATGGGTGAAGAAAATTTCTTCTACAAGTGCGAGGTATCATACTACATTATAAACAATGATACAACTAACTGTACATATCTAACATTCTTCAAGTGAGTTGAAATTATATACTAGTGTCGTGAATATTGAATTGGACTCAATTAAGTAAAATAATATAAGGGATCTATGTACAAAAAGCACATAATCCCAAAGGAATATAAGGTTGTAAGTGGATAATTAAGAAAAAGTGTCAAATTTAAAAAGCGAGATTAGTTACCACGGGTTATAGTTAGAAAGTGAGAATAAACTTTCAGAAAATCTACTTTGTAATTGTTAAGTTTGTAATAATACGAATGATCTTAGCTATAATTGCAATTATGAATTTACAATTGATTCCAAACAAATGTAAAGACAATCTTCCTTAAAGGAGAATTAAGAAAAGATGTGTGTATGTGTGCGTGCATGCGTGCGTGCACGTGCGAGTTGTGTGTGTGTGTGTGTGTGTGTGTGTGTGTGTGTTCGAGCATAGTCCTTTAGATGAGTCCTTTAGATGTTTCATACGCACAAATGATGAATATATATATATATATATATATAATGGCATGCTGTTGACATGATTTGGTTTATCCAATTAACATAGCTAGTAGATATCAAAGTAATTCTATATTATCATTTTGTGAAGTGTCAAAAAGGACTCTACAATATTCTAATGAACTTGTAGCCAGACAAGCATGTTGGAAAGCTTTAGAGAGGATTCTAAGATATTATAAAGGAACCGTACATTCAAACTAGTGTATCAAGCTGTGCCACTCGAGGTAGTATGATCATTCTATACAAAATTCAAAAGGACGGATGATAGATAATCTACATTAGATCTCTTTATGTTATATGGTGTAATCATTTCATAAAGAATGATATTTATCTAAAAATAAATAAGAGGCATGCTACATATTGCATCTAGCATGATCACCACTGATGTTATTAGGATTAAATGTCTTCTTGAGAACTTGATTATTTAAATTGATCAATGAACCAACTAAGACGCATTATGATAATCAAATGGCGATAAGCTCGATTTTTATTGGGGCTTGTGTTTTAAAGGGAAGAATATCATTCAATGTCATCATATACGAGATATAATGCTAAACCAAGAAATTATGATAACCTGCAAACCTACAAGCAACATGTTAGTTCATTCTCTAACTAAGGAAATGATAAAATACATATATACTTAACATGTTGGTTTAATAAGACTCGTGAATGTATAAGTCAAGAGAGAGACTTTCATAAATAATAATCCTTAATGAATATATCTTTAAAGTATGTATTTTTTTAACACTACACGAATAATTGGAGTGCTAGATGTCTTGACCAAAGTAAATTTATCATAATAAAGATAATAATAGTATTTTTAAAAAAGTGAACTACCTTAAAAGATCCCAAAATCGAAATCCGATGTGTTCTCTGAAGAGAGCGATCACAAACTTAGAAGGGATATGGAGGCACACAATCAACAATCCGAACTTTGGCTGCAACAGACAATAGGAGTCTATGAAACCCCAGAAAAAGTGGAGAAAAGAGGCATCACACAATCCTTATCCAATCAAACAACAAACATACAACCCTTGCATCTTCGACAGAAGGCGATTCAAAGACCAAAAGAGAAGACATAATGAGTAGATTGGAAGGCTTTCGACGGAGAAGAAAGTTCGAGGAGGAAACCCTCTCAAACAACAAAGAGGCGGTCCTCGTACTTTCGGTGGTAGGCGATTTGAAGGCCAGAACGAAGGTGCAATAAGAGGTGGGGAGGATCTCGATGGAGAAGAAAGAGGATCCTCTATTGTAGGTGGGTTTACATCAGAAGTGCTGTAAATCTACTTATTCTTTTGCGATTTTGATCTTCAAAATCCAACTTTATGGATTATATTATCGATTAATGTTCCATATATCCTCAAAATTTTGCTCAAATCCGAGGTCGTTTGTTATTTTATCATAACAGTCAAAGGTTTGATTTTCCTTGATATAAATTTGTTGATGATGAACTGTTGGGAAAAATGAATAACCTTGTTTATTCCATGAACCCTAGGCTCTCTTATATAGGAGAGTAGCCTATGGGTAAATTACATAAAGCATACTATGAAGAAACAAAATAGAGAAAAGTACAGATACTACTATTATTGTATGCGTTAACACTCCCCCTCAAGATGGAGCATAGATATCAATCATGCTCAGCTTGGAAGCACACTTCTGAAATGGACCTCGTAGCAATGCCTTGGTGAATATGTCCGCAGTCTGATTCTCTGAGGTAACATGAGATGTAGCAATGAACCATTTCTGAATCATATCACGTATGAAGTGACAGTCCACCTCAATATGCTTGGTCCGCTCATGGAATGCTGGGTTGTTTGCAATAAACAAGGCAGCCTGATTATCACATTCCAAGTTCATAGGAAGTAGTACATCTAAACATAGGTCTGTAAGCACAGCTTTCACCCACATCATCTCTGTAGTAGCCTGGGCCATAGCCCTATATTCGGATTCAGCACTAGATCTAGCTACCACCATTTGTTTCTTACTTCTCCATGAGACTAGGGCATCTCCAACATAGACAGCATACCATGAGGTGGACTTCCTATCCTTGGGACATCCTGCATAGTCTGCATCTGCACATGCTGAGATAGAGATCCCCTTTCCTTTCTTGAATAGCAGACCTGCACCTGGAGAAGATTTGAGATATCCAAGAATCATATGTATTGCATCCATATGCACCTGGCGTGGTTGCTCCATGAACTGGCTCACACGACTCACTGCAAATAATATATCTGGTCTAGTGATCGTGACATACAATAGTTTGCCTACCAGTTCTCTATATCTTCTCCTGTCCACCTCCTCTGTGTTATCTTCATAAAGCTTCATGCTGGGATCCATTGGTGTCGTAGCATGTCGACACCCAAGCATACTTGTTTCACTCAACAGATCTGTAACATATTTCCTTTGTGACATGACTAGCCCATATGAATTTCTAGTAAATTCAAGCCCCAGAAAGTATCTAAGGACCCCAAGATCCTTAGTGACAAATTCACTACCCAGCATTTCTTTCGCCTGCCTTATGCCCTGCTCATCATCTCCTGTGATCAAGATGTCATCAACATAAACCATAATGACAATGATACCTCTCACGGTCTTCTGTATAAACAAGGAATGATCAACATTGGAGCGTTTGTATCCTTGTTTCTCGAAGAGATCCGAGAGCTTCTGAAACCATGCTCTGGGGCTCTGCTTAAGGCCATAGATAGCCTTATGTAACCTGCATACCTTGGAGCACTCCCCCTCAACAGCAAAACCAGGAGGTTGTTGCATATACACCTCTTCCTGCAAATCTCCATATAGGAATGCATTCTTCACGTCCAACTGATGGAGCGGCCAGTCTCGAGCAACTGCAACTGACAACAAGATCCGTAGAGTGGAATGACGTGCCACAGGCGAGAATGTGTCAAGATAATCCACCCCGTATGTTTGTGTGAAGCCACGTGCAACCAGACGCGCCTTGTACCTGTCAATAGAGCCATCTGCATTTTGCTTCACTGTGAACACCCACTTGCAGCTCACTGGGTTCACATCTGGAGGTATAGAAACCAAAGTCCAAGTTCCTCTGGACTGAAGTGTTGCCATTTCTTCTTCCATTGCTAGCCGCCATCTACTATCCTGCAGAGCCTCATGATGATTCCGTGGAATATCTATAGCTGAAAGTGCCATAGGAAACGACCTGAAGTCTCCAGATAGTCGCTCAAAAGACACAGAGGCTGATAATGGATATTTGGCACAACTCCTCTTCAACTTCCGTAAAGCAATGGGAATATCCAAATCAGTTGTAGGCTCATCTGGCTCCTGCATCACATCCTGCTCAGAAATATCGTCAGATCCATCAACATTAATATTTTCATTACATACCATAGGCGAGCTAGTGGACGAGTCATGACCATGAGCTGGAGGAAGCCTGCGGGTATAATGGAACGGGAACGGTGAGATAGGCTGCTGTGGTGGTGGTGGTGGTATCTGAGGTGGTGGTGGTGTCATGTATATGGCATCAGATGGTATAGGTGGAAGCTGCTTGTCTCCTGATGCTGAAAAATACATAACAGATTCAAAAAATGTAACATCTGCACTGATCATATACCGCCGACGCAGAGGATCAAAGCACTTGTACCCCTTTTGAGTTCTGGAGTACCCAACAAAGACACACTTGACAGCCCTAGGAGAGAGCTTGTCAGTACCCGGCGACAACTGATGGACAAAAGCAACCGACCCAAACACGCGAGGAGTAAGAGGGAACAGATCCTTGTCAGGATGAATAAGTGAGAACGGAATCTGTTCATTCAAGACAGACGAAGGCATACGGTTGATTAGGTAACATGCAGTAAGAACTGCATCACCCCAGTAGGAATAGGGAACATGACTCTGTATAAGAAGTGATCTAGTGACATCAAGAAGGTGACGGTGTTTTCGTTCAGCAATCCCATTCTGTTGAGATGTATGAGCACAAGATGTTTGGTGAATAATCCCTTTTGAGGAGTAGTAATTGGCAAGAGTATTGGAGCACAACTCTAAAGTATTGTCACTTCTCACAAGCTTCACAGATGTAGAAAAAACATTTTGTATTTCATTCAGAAAATGGATAATGATATTTCCTGCTTCAGATTTATTTTTCATCAGAAATACCCATGACACTCTAGAGAAATCATCCACAAAAACTATATAAAATATGTGTCCATGATGATCAGGTACACGACTCGGACCCCAGACATTAATATGAAATAACTCAAACTTGGAGGTACTACTCTGACCTGGACGACTGGGAAAGGACGACCTGTGATGCTTTCCCAATTGACATGCCTTACACTGAATAGGTGTGCGAGGGAGACCATAAGGTAAAACTTGACGCAACTTCTGAAGCGGAAAATGACCAAAATGCAGATGCCATAATAAGGTTGATACTTGTCCAGAAGAGGATGAGGATCCAGCAAAAGGAGTCTGATTCAGGCGGTATAGGCCTCCTTGCTCATAGCCACGACCAATCACATTGTCCGTATGGATGTCCTGAAAAATCAAAGAAGATGGATCAAAAATTGCCCGACAATGTAGATCCTTTGTAATCTGGCTAATTGACAATAAATTCATTGAGAAATCAGGTGCATGTAGCACATTCTTGAGCTGCATAGAGGATGTCAATCTAGCCTCCCCCTGACCAGTGATGGGGGAATGAGTGCCATTGGCAATCACGACTGTCCGACCTGGAGGGATCTGAGTGTATCCTGAAAGCAGACTCTGGTCGCCACATAGATGATGTGTAGCGCCCGAGTCCATAATCCATGGTAAAGTATCTGATCTACTACTGTGGAATGCAAGTATACTACCTGAAGCACTGGTAGAAGCAGAGGCAGAAGCGGCAGCATCAGAATGACTCTCTGTAGTCGGTGCTGGAGTAGATGGTGGAATAATGCCCCTCAAACGGGCAACTAGATCCTCGAATCGTTGATCCAGAGTAGTAGCAGACGGGGGCTCTATCTGCTCAGCAGCTCGTGCAGATGCAGGAAATCCGTGCTTCGAGTAGCAGGTATCTTCATTGTGTCCAACTTGGTGACAATATGTGCATGTTGGCCTAGTGCGGCCACCCCTTCCACGAGGTCCACGTCCACGGCCCTGGTGATGAAATCCGCGACCTCTGTTTGCTGCCATGGCTGAGGAATTCTGACTCACAGCTGTTGAGGGAACTGTGATCCGACTCAATCTATGAAAAGCTTCCTCCATGGGAGGAATAGTCGAGTCTGCCAAAATCTGAGATCGTGCCGCCTCATACTCTAGATCAAGTGCAGCCAGGAACACACCCACCATGGTCGCATTCCTGTATGTCTTCTGCTGTTCTGGCGTGGCAGTAAGAGGCATGAAGCTATAGAGCTTCTCGAACATCCCTCTCAGTGATGTGTAGAGAGAATGTAAAGGATGACCATTCTGCTTTATTGTGAATATATCATGTTGAAGTTGCAGAATCTTCGTCTCGTTCTTGGCCTGAGAGTACGTTGCCGCTAGAATATCCCACATATCCTTGGCTGTGGGTTGATGTAAGATGTCATTGGCAATTCCAATAGCCAATGTACCAGATAGCCAAACCTTGGCATATGCATCATCAGCCTCCCATGAGGCATGGACTCCAGTCTTCTCTGCAGGCTCAGGTTCGGTAAGAATGTGCTTCTTACCTGTTGACTTCATCATACTCATGAACTGCATTGCCCACAGTTCATAGTTTGTACCGTCCATCTTGACAATGGGCGCTGGACCACGAAATGCGCCAATAGATGGCATATCAGCCTTGCTTTCGGACATACTGGAGATGGAAGACTGGAGCGATTGACAGACGATGAACTTCGTCTACACTGACATAGGCGGGATTAGTTGCATGTGTGGACCTCAAGCAACTATCCCCATGAAGATGTGCGTGCTACGGTCTTCACGCGCACAAGAGTCACGCACTGGATCACTAAGAAGATGCGTGCACTGGATCACGCATGCAACAGTCACGCACAGATGGTCACGCGCACGAGGCTGCGCACAGGGTTGCGCACCGGAGAACGCGCACAGGCGCTATGTGCGCGCAGGCGCTGGAGGATGCGCAGACGCTGGAGGGTGCGCAGGCGCTGGGATGCGCAGGCGCTACGTGCGCGCAGGCACTGGAGGCGCTACGTGCGCTACGTGCGCTGCAGGTGCGTAGGCGCTGGAGGGTGCAGGCGTACGCACTGGCACAGGAGAGGCGGCGCAGGAAAGGCACACGCGCAGGAGGCGCGCGAGCAGCAGCACAGCTGCGCGTGCGGCGGCGTAGAGGCGGCGCCAATCGAGAGGGAAGGAGAAGGAGAGGCCGGCGGGTGGGGTGGGTTAGGGTTAGGGTTTCGAGAACTCCGGTCTAGGACCGTCGCTCTGATACCATTTTGGGAAAAATGAATAACCTTGTTTATTCCATGAACCCTAGGCTCTCTTATATAGGAGAGTAGCCTATGGGTAAATTACATAAAGCATACTATGAAGAAACAAAAAAGAGAAAAGTACATATACTACTATTATTGTATGCGTTAACATGAACTAATTCGATATTGGATGTTGCCAAAGATCTATATATTTTTTAGAACGATCACAATCAACGTCTGTTTAAAACTCGGAAGGCTAGATTAAATTTGGATACAAGAAAATCGAGTAGTTACTACCATTATCTATCATGGGATTAACCAAAAACAAAACAAAGCAAAGATTAAAAATTATTAAAAAAGTATGTATCATAAAAAAATATTGTCCATCGGTTGTCAAATAACAAAAATACAAAGTACCAAGTAACATCAGTTAATCGTAATAAACATCTCTTCTAATTTTCCCAACATTGACCATTTCGTCAGTTTTTAGTTTGACTGGTTGAACTATTCACTTTTGATTTTGTTTTCAGAACCTTGACTTCCACAAATTAAATTTATATTTTTTTCTATAATGATCTATATAGATCTGGGTCATATTTGTACTCTTTAAGGGAATGATATTAAACAGTTTTTTATGTTATTAAAATAGAAGATATTTGATCGTGTTTATGAATTTCTTGATAAAAATATGTTATAACATCCCATCTTTATATATGTGAAGGAGCGTAATTAAGGCACTGACAATGACACTGCTACAGTGCCAGCATCATGTTACACTGTCATTGAAGCATGTAATTATTTATCAATTTTTTCTCGAATAGTCAATGCCATGATCAATCGTGGGATTACCCCAAAATGCAAAGCAAAGATTGAAACTTATTAAAAATATGAATCATAATGTTTTTATTTCAAAAACTGTTTTGCACCATTGTACCACTTGCATGATTTTTATTTAGCATGTTAGCGACAGGTGCATGAATGTTCAATGAATTTTACTGGGCCATCAATGCTGCAACAAGAAGAGACACCACATTCTACACGAATGAGATACCGATTTTAGTTTGTATTGTACTGAAAATAATAAAGTTAGGGAAGGAGTTTGGTATGTGTCATTAATTTATGAGCGACGGGAATCCAAAACGGTAGAGGGAAAAAACCAAACAGGAAAGGCCAATGTGCTATTATTAATTTGGGAGAAACATTGTCAAAAAAAGGGAGAAAAAACAACAGAAAGGGGATATGCAAATATCAAATCTGCAAGCAAGTGTCATCCAATAAAGACGAGGGACGGAAACAACCGATAGGAGAATGGGCAAGGCATCCACACGCCACATGTTAAAAAACTGGGCAAAAACGCAGCTTTAAAAGAGTTATGTAAATTGGATTTAGAAGATTCTTTAGAGGCGGTTCTCGTGCTTTCGGCGATAGGCGATTCAGAGGCCAGAAGAGAAGGTGAAATAAGAGGTGGGTAGGATCTCGACGGAGAAGAAAGAGGATCCTCTACTGTAGGTGGGTTTACATCAGAAGTGTTGTAAATCTACTTATTCTTTTTGTGATTTTGATTTTCAAAATCCAATCTTATGGATTATATTGTTGATTAATGTTCCATATATCCTCCAAAATTCGCTCAAATCCGAGTCATTTGTTATTTTATCATAACAGTCAAAGATTCGATTTTCCTTGATCTAAATTTGTTGATGATGAATTAATTGGATATTGGATGTTGTCAAAGATCCATCTTTCTCAATCAAGATCTGTTTAAAGCTCCTAAGGAAAGATAATATTTGGATATAAGGAAAACCCTAGTAGTTACTACCATCATCATTTGTGGGATTACCCCAAAACAAAGTAAAACAGAGATCAAAAAATATGTATCATAACGATTTTCTTTCAAAAATTTTTTTTCACCATTGTACCACTGCGTGATTTTTGTTTTGCACGTTAGCGACGGGTGCACGAACGTTCAAGGAATTTTGCTGGGCCATCCGTGCTGCAACAAGAAGAGACACCACATTCTATGCGAATGAGATACCTATTTTAGTTTATATTGTACTGTAGTAAAGTTAGGGGAGGAGTTTGGTATGGGTCATTAATTTGTGAGCAGAGCGGAAATCCGAAACAGCGGAGGGAAAATACCAAAACAAGAGAAACTTTATCAAAAAAGAGGGAGGAAAAACAATAGAAAAGGGATAGGCAAATATCAGACCTACATGCACGTATCATCCAATAAAGATAAGGACGAAAACAACCGAAAGGGGGAATGGGCAAGAACGCATCTTTTAAAAAGTTAAATAAATAGAATTTAGCAGGTTCTTTGGATACGTGTCATCACCATTGTATAATACCCGCTTTTTCCCCCAACGAACCTTTGATCCCCACCAAAGATAACAACGGTGTTCTTTTTCCAACTGTTCTCCTCCCACCTCTTAAAGCTATCCATCCTTTGATCTCTTTTGTGTTCCAAAGATTTAACCCTGCAGAAAGATGCAAGGAATGTTCGTAGACAGTGTTAATGAGATAAATAATACTGATAAATTGGACTTAATTAAGAGATAAAGAAATAACCAACTTGAGTTGTTGGCTATTTATCGCTTTTTATCTTATCATGAATTATCTCTAAGGGTGATATGCTTTAGTTTTATTTTTATTATCCTAAAAAAAGTCTAACTGTTACAATTGTCAATGAAAATAATTAGATTCTCTTATGTATCCTTATTTGGGTGGCATTCTTCAAAGGTCTATGATTTGCTTTAGAACACACCCCTATAAGCGTACAACCTGATATAAGATCATATATGCTTTAAGAATATATAAGTGTATTTTGTTGTTAGATTGACTCAAATCTAACTGATTAACTAGTGTGGTCTTTTTTGTGGAGAATAGACTGGATTTTTGTGTTTATTTAATGAGTCTAGGGTCTCTTGTATAGAGATAAAGCCTATAGAGCAAAAAGGGGAAATTGCATATAGGAATCTAACGGGTTACATGACTCAATATAGAAATACAATAACTCTAACACTCCCCATCAAGTTGGAGCATAATTGTCAATCATGCCCAACTTGGAAATTAGATATGACAGGCATTTTTCCGGTAGTGCCTTCATGAAGATGTCTGCATGCTGAAGTTTAGTGGAGATTTGTGGATTAGAGATCATTCCCTCGTATTGCATCACAAATGAAGCGACAATTCACCTCAATGTGCTTAATCCGCTCATGGAATACATGATTGGAGGCGATGTATGTAGCGGACTTGTTGCCACAAAATAAAGGTACGTGAGTAACAACTAAAAGTCCCAATTTCTTGCAGAAAGGAGACAATCTAAGTGATCTTTCCGGTGGCTTGGGCCACTACCCTGTATTCTACTTCTGCACTCGATCTGGAGACTACTCTATGCTTATTGCTTTGTCAAGTAACAAGGTTTTCCCTACTGAGCATGACCTAGCCTATAGTGGATCGATGGTCCTTAGACAAACTGTAATAGTCAGCATCTGTATAGGCGGAGTCACCAGTGTGACCGTTGACTCCATAAAGAAGTCCATGGTCAGGATATTCCTTCAAATATTGAAAGATCAGGAGAACATTCTGCCAACGATTGTAAAGAGGCCTCTACATGTGTTGATCGGCTCTACTAACAACATCTGACATATCTAGCCTAGTAACTGTGGGACAAAGAAGTTTACCCACTAGGCTTTTATATCGTTCACTATCCTTAAAGGCAAGATCAGTTGATGTGGAATGTTTCCTTACTTCAGTGGGGATGCCAGATGGCTTGCATCCAAGTAATCTAACCTCAGTAGGAATTTCTAGGCAATACTTCATCTGAGAGATATGGAGTCCCTCTATAGTGTGCATACTCAGCACTAAGAAAGTAACAGAGTTGGCCAAGATCCTTTAGAAAAAAAACCTTCTGGAGGAAGGTCTTATTCTCTGAAATGTCGTCTTCGTCATCTCTGGTGACAACCATACCATCAACATAAACATTAATAGTGCTAGTAGACCGTCATCTGACGAAGAAAAAGGAGTCAGATGCCATACTCTGAAAGTCAAGAGTTCTAATCTCTAAGTCTGTCAATCCATGTCGAAGGGCTCTACTTTAGGCTATTTATGGTCTTACGTAGTCGGCATACACCCCCCCTCGACCGTGTAACCTGGTTGCCATATCATATATACATCCTCATCGAGGTCACCATAGAAATATGTTCTTAACATTAAGTTGAAAAATAGGTCATACTTTATTAGGAACGGTAGAAAGAATGGTGCCTATGAAGTCCATTTTGGCAATCAGGGAGAAGGTCTCAAAATAACCAATCCCATATGTTTATGTGAAGCTTTTCCCAACTAATATAGCTTTAAATCATCTGTCAATGGAACTATCAAGAGACTATTTGGTTGTGAAGACCCATTTGCAAGCCACAAGTGGAATTCTCAAAGGGCACGACATAAGATCCCACGTGTCCAAGGAGGTTAGGGCATCCATCTCTCCTCCATGGCATGTCGCTAGCCTTGATCCTACATTGCACTATGATAGCATCTAAGAACAGAAACCTCATTCAAGACATCTGCAAACCTCTTGTCACAATTAGATAAACCTTCAATAGAAGTAAAATGTGACATAGGGTTAAAAATACATTGCCTTTTTTGCTTGCAGAGAGTAGAAGCTCCTTAGGTACATCTGGGGCAACAATGGTGGGAGCACTTAAAGGTGGCATATCATCATCTACAAAGGAACAAGCAAAGGAACATAAGCTAGTGCAGTGATGCACTTGCGTGTATAGATGATTGGTAGAGGTGTAAGATCCAAAGGGATGCCACAAGAGGTTAGTCTACTCAAAGAAAGTGTCATGTGTAGAAATATTGTATTAACATCTACAAGATCATAACATTGATAGCCTTTCTGAGTATGAGAGTACCCTAGAAAGATACACCTGATGACCCTAGGCGACAATTTATCAAACACATGAAAGTTGTAAACAAACGCAATGCACCCAAAAATTCTCAAAAGTAAAGGAAAGAAACTCAGTGTGGAGGTAATGGTGGTGGTGGCATATATACATTATCATCAGTATCTGAAGACACCAACCTATCACCTGTAAGAATAAAATACATCACGAATTCGAAAAAGGTGACATCAACACTAACGTAATACTTCATGTGCATTGGATCATAACACATGTATCCTTTCTGTGTCCTTGAGTACCCAACAAAGACACACTTGACAGCTCTAGGAGAGAGCTTGTCAATATCTGGAGATAACTGGTGGACGAAGGAGACTGACCCAAACACATGAGGAGTGAGTGAGAACAATTCCTTTTTAGTAAAAGGCAAGAGAGAAAGAAATTTTCTCACCTAGTACTGATGAGGCCATGCGATTAATAAGATAGCATGCCGTTAGAACTGCATCACCCCAAAAGGAATGAGGAGCGACTCTGAATGAGAAGCGTCCTAGTAACATCAAGCAAATGACGATGCTTCATTTTTGCAATACCATTTTGTTGGGAAGTATAGGCACATGTTGTTTGCTGAATAATTCCCTTGGTTAAAAAATAATTGGAGAGATTATTAGTACAAAATTCCAAGGCATTATCAGTTTGCACAATTTTCACAAAAGCAGAAAAGACATTTTGCACTTCGGTTAAGAAATTTTTGATAATATCTCTAGCTTCATATTTATTCTTTAATAAGAAGATCCAAGACAAATGAGAGAAATCATCCACAACAACTAGATAAAACCTATGCCCCTGGTGATCAGGAACACGATTGAGATCCTAAATATCTATATGAAACAACTCAAAAATGGAGCTATTGCTCTGACTCTGACGATTGGGAAAGGCAAAGCGATGATGCTTTCCCAACTGACATGCCTTACATTGAAAGGACGTGTGAGGCGAGATTTGAGGTAGATTATGACACAATTATTGGAGTGGGAGATGACCAAAGCACATGTGCCACGTAAATGGAGAGTCAGGTCCAACAGATAGAGAGGAGAGTCCGACATAGGGAGTTCGGACGAGGTGATAGAGACCGCCCTGCTCACGGCCACAACTAATCACCTTGCCTGTAAGTATGTTCTAAAAAATAGAGAGGATGGGTCAAAAATAGCTCGACAATGTAAATCCTTTGTAATCTTCCTAATAGACAATAAATTCATAGAGAAATCTCGTGCATGCAACACATTCTGTAGATGCATAGAGGGTGTCAGGCTAGTCTCCCCCTATTTAGTAATCGGGGAATGTGTCCAATCTGCAATAACCACAATTCGTCCTGAAGGAACCTGTCTATATGTCGTAAGTTGACCCCTATCTCCACACAAATGATGTGTGGCACCAGAGTCCATAATCCATTTTATAGTATCATGTCCACCACTGCTAGTAAATGCATAAGTGCTACCTAAGGTACTAGAGGAGGCTGAAGCAGCTACATCTAAATGACTCCTAGGGGCTGACGAAGATGTCACAAAGCCAGAAGTAGGTATAATGCCCCTCAACCGTGCTAAAAGATCCTCAAAACGTTGATATAAAGAGGAAGCAACTGGGGGCTCAATCTGCTTAGCCACTCGAGCAGAGGCAGGGAATCCATGCTTGGAGTACCATGTATCCTCTGTATGTCTAGGACGATGGTATAAAGTACATGGTTGACGAATGCGACCTCCTCTGCCCCTAGTTCCATGCCTACAAAACTGAGAAGATCCTCCTCGACCTCGGGAAGCCACCATTGCTGAGGACGTCTGACTGGTAGTAGAAGATGGAACAGTGATCCGATTGAGCTTGCGGAAGGCTTCCTCCATAGGAGGACTGGTAGAATCTGCCAAAATCTGAGAACGGGTCGCCTCATACTTAGGATCTAGGGCTTCCAGGAATACACCAACCATAGTGGCATTCCTACGTCTTCTGTTGCTCAAGAGTATATGTAAGAGGCATGAAGCTTCTCAAACATCCTACGCAACGATGCATAGAGGTATACATGTAGGATGTTTGATGAACAATCCATTAAGAGGAAAAAACAAGTCGTCAAGTCATGTAGAGTAATCTCAAGAGCATTGTCATTTCAAATAATTTGAACACATGTAGAGAAAGATGTTGGCATATTGAAAGTTATTAATCTCTGAAAGTTCCTTTATTAGGTTAAACTAAGAGGTTCTACTATAATAATCCACAAGGACAATAAAATATCGATGATTACTCAAAGTTCAAACCGAACAAGGTCCCCAAACATCACCATGAACAAGACTAAAAAGAGTGGTACGATGAAACTCATTACGAATAGGAAAGAAGCTTGATGTTGTTTCCCAAGTTCACACCCCTCACACTGAAAGGGCTTCATAGCAGAGAATTCGGGGAACATCATGGAGAGAGCCTTGGCAGAATGATGCCTGAGGCGTAAATGCATTGGAATAGGTCTTCGGAGATTGATGTAACACCATCAAGCTTATAATCCGAGGGTATGCCAAGATAATAAAAAGGTCATTCTTCTCATGCCCCCACTAAAAATCTCTCTCATCCAATTGTCTTGAAAATAACAACAAAGTTTATCAAATATTGCACGGTAATTAAGCTCAATATTAAATATTACAAACAGACAACAAGAAGAGAGGGAAATTAGGAGCGCAATGAACCCCATACAGTCGAAATTGGGAGGAGAACTCCATGGTTCCGACAACAATAATAGGCAAGTGAGTCCTATTGGTGACTCAAACTGACTTTATTGAGGAAGAGGGTTTGGAGAAGGTCAGTAGGCTACCTTCTCCAGATTGATGAGTAGAGGTTTCATAGTCAATGATCCAAATGGGAGCAAGAGGGGTTGTAGAGTTGGTTGTTGTACCTGAAGGGGTAGCTAAAGCAGTAGTGCTAGTCTCAATGGAAGAAGAAACATGTCCATGGGTTTGGATAATCTGCATCAAGCGGGAGTAATATGAAGGCAAGGTGTTTGGCCTCACGCATCACAAAAGCATGGAGATCAGATCAAATCCGATCTATGTCAAGTAGTTGTACTAGTTGGCATGGCAATGAAAAAAGACACATTTTAAGATGAAACCACATGGCACGGAAACCTTTCCCATGCCATTTCATCAAGACCACACGAGTTTAGGCTTACCTCTTATAGCATGGTTGTGATCCTCAGAGCTTATAAAGGAAGAAGCTTCTTGACTCCGGTCCGATCGATGAGAGTGCACTCATGGGCGTGATGATGAGCCACGAACTTCTTGCAATCCTAAGAAACAATCCAAGCAAGGAACCTCTTGATTTCATCTCACGAACACACTTGTCTTCTTCACGAGCATGATGCACGGAAGAGGGCAGAGTTCCTAGAGCAATCGATCTGGCAACACAACGGTAGCACAACAACTATCATGATCTCCACCAACCTTGGGTAAGGGGATGTCGGTTGTGGAGTGAGAGATATGATGTGTGAAGAGAGAGATTAATTTATGCAACAATTGCATATAACTTTTGTAAAGAGGGCTATGGACCTCTCTTTTATAGCATTTTGGAAGTCCATGGATCCCAATCCATGTGCTTTTAATAATCAGTGATTTAAATTGAATTGTGTTTCGTTTTTATTTACAAAAAACACAAAAGAAAATACAAATAGATGATTTGAAAACTGTTGAGATAATTATCTCTTTGTATTTATTTATATTTTTCTATTTCTCCATTCTTCTTTATGTAATTTCTCTTTAGAGTTTTTCTCCTATATCAGAGAGCTCTAGGGATACGTGGAATACAACTTTTTCATCTCACAACTTTCTACATGGTATCAGAGTGACGATCTTTGACCAGAGCCTATGAAAAACCCTAAAAAATACCCTAAGTTAATATGTTGGAATTAATGTTGAAATTTCGTTACAGTCAGGTAAAATTCGGATTAATCAAAAACCATATTAATGACTTTTCCAATTTAATTAAGCAGTCATTTTTTTACTTGGAAAGCCCAAGGTCGAACTCAAAGAGACCATTGTCTCCTTAGATTGGTTTTTAGTCGATATGTAGATTAGGTTTTCAAAGAGGCATTTTTTGGTATTTTAAAATTCAATAAATGGGAAAAATGCAATTTTAACAAAGTTCGAGGACTAAAATGCAAATTATGATCAACTTAAGTCCAAAAATCCTCAAACTTAGTCAGAATGTCAAATGTTATGAAATTAGACTACTGCGATTTTTTTAGAATTTTTGGATGCAAAATGGATTAATTATGGAATAAATAATACAGACTAGGTGATTTTGAGTTAATTAATTTTTAATAATACCAAATAGCAATATTTTTTTCAGAAATTAATTTATTCTAGATAGTCTATGTTAGAGATATCCAGCACAATTTTTAATTCCTAAAAATACTAAGTATGGAATTAATTAGAAATCAATTACCAAATTCACCATTTCATTTATTTTGACTTAGATATACATGCAAATGAGATGAAATTTGGGCATATTGTAGAACAAACTATCATCTATCTAATGTGATTTTTTAGGAATTTCCAGAACAACTGATGATTTAATATCAATGGAAGAGCACACAATAGACAAAATGCGTTAATTTTCACTGAAATATTTATATTAAATAATGCCGCACAAAAATGACACCAAACATCCACAATATAGAGCATAAGTGGTTGTTATACACAACGTAATTTTTAAATTAAAAAATTAATGACAAAATGGTATTCAATCAAGGACACAAACATAGGGATATGGATGCAATACGCATAAGAAAATTAAAAATGAAATAAATGAGCTGACGGTAATGATATGCAATTACCCATATCTCGCATGATTTTTGCACAATTTCACCCCCGCACTCACATACGTGGTACATGCTGCTGACATGACCAGGAGGCGGGGGTCTTGGCATCATTCCTTGAAAACTGGGGGGCCTTGGTGAAATTAGTCCCTACCCCACATGTGCCTCATGTGAGGAAGAAGTGGGTTGGGTGGTGCACTGGTCGAGACAGTGGGCAGCATAGACTGTGGGGAGGACGGCCGATGGCGAGGGCTTCTTGAGCACGACGGAGTCTCGACTGACAGTGAGGCTAGCTGTGATGGCCGGAGGAGTGGAGGGGCTCTAGATGCGGGGGTTGGCACAGAAGTCGAGCTGGAGGCGATGAGGAATGTGTTGAGATATTTTCATGTCTTATGTATTGTTTCCATTATTTTATTTCCTTTATCTGTCTTATGTAATTTACCCATAGGCCTCTCCTCTATATAAGAGAGCCTAGGGTTCCAGGAATAAACAGGTGGTTGTTTTCTCCCAACATGGTATCAGAGCGACGGTCCTAGACCGGAGCTCTCGTGCCCTAGTAGCCCTAACCCTACCTCCAAGCCCCCGCCCCTTCTCTCTTCTCCGGGGTCGACGCCGCTGCTACCCACCTCAACTATAGCACCGCCAGCCCCCCCACCTTGCAGCATCGCAACCTCCCTCCCCTCTGCGGCGCTGCCAGCCCTCCCCAGCTCCGCCACCAATCTCCCAGCGGCGCCGCCAGGGCACCCCTCCAAGCCCAGCAGCGCCGCCCAGCCCCACCCGACCCCGCGGCGCTGCCTGTTGGACCTTCGACGCGCAGCCCGAGGTCCTGCGGTTCTAGACTCGCACTCTCCTATTGCTGTCGTCGGGGTACGATCAACCCTCTCTAGCGGGTATGCATCTCCTTGATGGATTTGGTTGTGGCTTAGGTCTACACGCGCAACCAAATCCACTCATGACTGTGTAGATACTTGTCTTTACAAGTACTCGTTTGGTTTAGTCTTTCTCCATCGGTATCATGTCAGAGAACAAGGTTGATGTTCCCTCTAATGGCGCATTCAGAGGTCCAACGTCCTATTGTTAAAATGGATGGAACAAATTATGAGCTCTGGGCTATGCAGTTCATGAGCCTCAGGAAGTCATGTGGTAAGAAGCATATTCTTACCAAAGAAGAACCATTGGAGAAGACTGGAGTGAATGCCTCTTGGGAGGTAGATGTGCATATGCCAAAGTATGGCTCTCTGGTACATTGACAACTGAGATCGCCAATGATGTGTTACATCAACCTAAGGTGAAGGCAATGTGGGATATCCTTGCGGCGACGTATTCTCAAGCAAGGAACGAGACGAAGATTCTCCAGCTACAACATGATATCTTTACAGTGAAGTAGAACGACCGTCCCCTCCATTCTCTATATACATCCCTACGAGGGATGTTTGAGAAACTTCACAGTTTCATGCCTCTTACTGCGACTCCGGAGCAACATAAGACATACAGGAATGCTACTATGGTCGGTGTCTTCCTAGCAGCCCTTGATCCGGAATATGATGCGGCTCGCTCTCAGATCTTGGCGGATGCTACTATTCCTCTAATGGAGGAAGCGTTCCACAGACTCAGCAGAATTGCAGTTCCATCTACAGTTCCTGGCCTATCTTCCTCAGCCATAGCAGCCTCTAGAGGTCGAGGAGGCTCTTCTTTTTCCCGTAGTAGAGGAGGACGAATTCGTCAGCCATGTACGTACTGTTATCGTCCAAGCCACACAGAGGACACATGCTATTCTAAGCATGGTTTTCCACCTTCAGCACGAGTTGCAGAGCAGGCTGAGTCTCCGGCTTACCCCTCTTCTGATCAGAGATTTGATGACTTTGTTTCTAGACTGAGGGATATCATGCCCCCCGCCTTCACTTCGTCTTCTGGAGGTCCCTCAGATGTTGTTGCCTCAGCGTCTGCTAGTACGTCTGACTCTGCCAGTACCTCAGGTAGTGCCTTTGCTCTTACATCGTGTCATGGCTTTGCATTTTCTGACTGGATTATGGATTCTGGAGCTACACGTCACTTATGCGGCGATAGGAAGCATCTTATATCTTATAGACAAGTTCGATTTGGTAGAACAGTTGTGATTGCAGATAGGACGCGTTCCCCAATCGCAGGAGATGGGGGAGATTTCTTTGACACCTTCTATGCATCTGAAGAATGTGTTATATGCACCTGATTTCTCTATGAATCTATTATCCATTAGTCAGATTATAAAAGGTTTGCACTGTAGAGCTATTGTTGACCCTTCGTCTCTTGTGTTTTAGGACATTCTTACAAGAAAAGTGATTGGATGTGGCCGTGAGCAGGGTGGTCTCTATGGTCTTGTCCAAGGTTCATTTGCTGGTGTTTCCTCTTCTGCAACATACCCTATTTCTCCTTATACCTGGCACATGCGGTTTGGTCATCTCCTACTTCAGAAGTTGTGTTGTATGTTGCCTCAGATTTCACTAGGAGCTTCCTTTCAGTGTGAGGCATGTCAATTGGGAAAACATCATCGCTCTGCTTTTCCTAGTCGTCAGATTCGGAGCAGTAGCTCTCCTTTTGATTTATTTCATGTTGTCATTTGGGGTCCTAGTCGTGTTCCTAATCACCAGGGACACCAGTTTTACCTTGTTACTGTGTATGATTTCTCTCGTCTGTCTTGGGTCTTTCTTTTGAAAAATAAATCTGAAGTTGGGGATGTAATAAAAAAATTTATCAATGAAGTGCAGAATATTTTCTCAACCTCAGTTAAAATTTTGCGAACTGATAATGCTTTGTAATTCTGTACTCGTGCGTTGTCTCATTTCCTTTCGTCTAGTGGTATTATACAGCAAACATCTTGTGCCTATACCTCCCAACAGAATGGTGTCGTAGCGAGGAAATATCGTCACTTGCTTGAGGTCACTTGAACTCTTCTTATTCAAAGCCGTATCCCACATTCCTTCTGGGGTGACGCGGTTCTTACTGCATGCTACTTGATCAATCGCATGCCTTCGTCTGTCTTGGGTGAGAAAATTCCTTTCTCTACTGCCTTCCCTGAAAAGGAATTGTTCTCACTTCCTCCTAGAGTGTTTGGTTACGTGGCCTTTGTTCATCAGTTGCTCCCAGGTCTTGACAAGCTCTCCCCTAGAGCTGTCAAATGTGTGTTTGTTGGTTACTCAAGAACTCAAAAGGGATATCGGTGTTATGCATATATGTATGTTTGTGTATTTGTGTGTATATATACAATATGTTTGTAATATATGCACGCATGCATGTTTGCAGGTTTGTATGCATATATGTTTGCATGCACAAGTTTCTTGTATGTTTGTATGCATGCATGCATGTGTGTGTTTGTAATGTTTTGTTTGTATGTATTGTATGTGTATATACATATGTGTGTATGTTTATTGCGTGTGTGGGTTTGTGTATATGTTGCCCTATTAATTATGTTCTCCACAAAGTTTTACATGTTCCTTTCTTGTCATGGCGAATGTTGTATTTCTTACACCTCCTGTGATTAAAACAAAAGTGACTCCATTATTATGTTCTTTTACGGCTCATCATTTACATGAAGTTCATTACTATGTTTTATTACGATTATAGTCTATGGTTAGCTTCTTAAACTTGACCTGGCCTTTATTATGATGTTCAAACTATGCTATGGAACATTAAGTTCTTTGGCAATGGTCAACTTTAGGTGATAGGGAATAAACTTGCGGGAATACACTTCCTAATTCTGAGAATTTCATTAGTGTGGGGGGTGTATATGTGTATGCATATGCATATCTACTTTTTTTGTCCAAGTATATTAGTGTAACCTAACCTCTATTCTTGCTTGTCTCCTATCTTGATTCTCTACCAATCGACCAAGATACTGTAAGTTGCATGCAATTCTGTCTTTGTACATGTTTATCTACTGTGGGTATTCTATATGTAATGTATGCATGTATATATCTATGTGAGTATATTAATGTAAATGTGTATGTATAATATATATGTGTTTGTGTGTATTTATGCCTGTGTGAACCTAGTGTATTGCATGTGCATGTTTGTTTGTGTATTCCATGTGCATGTGCATATTATTTGTGTGGGAGCCTGTGTACGGTAAATTTCGAACTTAAGATGGTAAAAATATTTCTTTTCTGAAGGAAAAGAGAAAAATGTCGAAATAAGCTCCAAATATTTATGTATCATGTGGCACTCATACGAGGGTGTGGGTGCGCACATGCATGTGCGAATGTTAGGGATACACATGGATCGGATAAAATCCGCAATCTGATCTAATCCGATGCTATTGGATTGGATTGGTTTGGTTTTTTCATTTTAATGGATCGGATCGGATTGGAATTTTTCAAATCCATTCAAGTATTGATTGGAGCAGATCTTTTATAAAATCCGATCCGATCCAATCCGATAATCTGTTAATACACACACATATACATATACATGCATACATGCATGCATGCATGCATGCATGCATACATACATATAACGTCTATGTGCATCCATTTTGAATTCCTCTATGAGCATAATCAATGTGATTCATCTCATTTTGTCTCCTATTAATCTTAGATACAAGTCCTTCTGTTTGTGACCCTTTCTTCTTCTTTTGAAAATCAAATGTTAAATCTCCAAAATAATAAAGTATGACTATAAGCTATAAAATTATAAATCATATTCGGTTATTCTACTCCTAGTCCTTTCCCTCTCATTTCACTCTTGACTGCTAATATACCTCTTAGTTCTTTCTCAGTCCATTTCAATGCTGACCGCCTTGCACAATGTTCTTCCCCCTTACTACAACCCATTGCCTCCTCCCTCGAAATGTCGCCAGCCGTCTCATATATTGCCAACCCCTCCCATGCGACACCATTTATCCTCAGTATGTTGTCACCATTCTGATCTTCATTAAAAGAAATATGATTTTGAGGTAGTTGCCTAGTACGTTTGTTGGTTATTCTTGATCCATTTGCTTCTTATCTTTTACTTGCTCTAACTTGAAACCTTATTGCATGGATGAAACTAGATCAGTTACACTATAAAATGTACATCTCTCATCTAAGAACAAATAAGCATTATTTCAATTCATTTCATTTTTAAATTAATACACGATTTTAATTCATAGTTTTCATAAAATATGTATATTTTAATATAAGTATCTTACTTATATATTCTATTTCAAGTCTAATTTAAATGAGAGGTATATTTCTCAAGGGGTGGGCTTATTTAAGTTAGTTTTGTCCTGGATATTCAATCAAGCATGATTGTTATTTAATTATTATTTATTAATACTATATTATAGAGCTCTGAAGAGTGTTCTTAGAGGAGGTTGGGTTAATCATAGACTTCATCAATATCTGACTACGGAGATCATATTTTTTATTTATCTAAGTCATCTATGTATCCTTATTCGGTAATTTATATTATTCTTATTTGAATCATTTATTGAAAATTAATTGTAAAAAGATAAACTAATGCATCATTTATAAGAAGAACTTAGATTTCAAATTTAGTATAATCATTTAGTTTAATTCTATGGTCTTCAAATTTTTATAATAGACTAATGGACTCATTCAACTTCATTTGATAGGTCTTTATCTTTTTTACATCTATTCATCTTATCAATTTTTAAGATATTATCCAAATATCAAGGGTTAGTGAGTTATAAAATACAAACATGAGAGTAGATTATTGAGCAGGAAAATGTGTGTAAAAATCCGATCCAATCCATAATCTGATGGATTGGATCGGATTGGATTGAAGTATTTGATGGATTTGATTGGATTCGAAAAACTAAAATCCGTTGAGATTGGATTGGACATGGATTAAGCTAAAATCCGATCCAATTTGATCCACGTGCACCCCTAGCGAATGTGCATATGGACATGGTTTCTTGCATGTGTTAAAATGCATGCATTCCTTCTGGGAAAATGCATGGGGATGTGCATGTATATCCGTATGAATGTGTATATTTGTGTTGTGTGCATATTTATGTTTGTTTATGTGTGCATATGTGTGTATATGCGCTCGTGCATGTGTATGTATATGTGTGTGCGATGGTGGGTGTGGGTTGGGAAGAGTGGGGTGTATTGCATGTTTATATATATGTGTATATGCATATTTATTTGCATGTTTGTTTATATGCATTTTTTGAGTATGGGGATGCATGCACGCAAATGAGCTTGTGTGCTTGTGAATGTGTATCATGTGTGTATTATTTGTGTATGTTTTATACTTATATATGTGCAGTGACAGAGGGAGGGGGCGGGAGGGGGCCAGGCCTCCCCGTTTTCTCGCGCCTCCCCTCCTTAATTCTAGGAGCAATATGAGCGGTTACAATATTCGGCCCCCCCATCAAGGTTCATATTTCCCTCAACGGCCTCTACATCCTATTTTTAGTAACTCTGTAACCTTCAAATCAGATCACCGAATTTAATTTTGCATTGACAATCCGATCACCAAATTCAAATCAGATCAAGGAAACGCTGTAACCTTCAAATCCGATCACCCCATAATTACACGGAACAAGAAAAACTGCTCCTTCCAGATTTCAGACTTCCAGAATCTGAGATATTATATAATATATAGGATCCTTCAACGCCAAAGTTGCAAGAGGAGGAAGGCAGAAACATATGTTTGATCAACCATCAGAATAAGGTTAGTCCAACTGTCCAATTTATGTCAACATATTTTTAATTCTTCCCCCCTTTGATTCCACTTTATCGTCTCTGTACAAATATAATATACACACTTCTCATTGGCTGATTTCTCTACCACAATTATTGCTATTTCATCACGATACAACACACCGTATCATTAATTCAAAATATTTAAACTAACATTATCTTCATATGCTTGATCTGTACTTTTTTGTATCGATTACCGGGAAGATAGCAAAGAAAACGATTATAAAATGCGAGCATACTATTACTATATATTGACAGTGATGCATTTAGGAAATTTGGCACGAAAAAGGCAGCGTATGCAGTAGCAGATCGTTCCTTTTCCCTTTTAGGTATTTGTTTCTTAGTATCCACATATTGTTTTTCCCATGAAAGTTTAGACGATTTTTGTGCTGGTTATTTCGATATTAATCTGTCCATCACTCAAACTTGCAGTAGACAACTTGTTCTACACGCAAATTATGTTATTCCATCTGTTATCAAAGTCTTATTACCCATAAATTACTGTTTTGTATGACATATATAATCCTATTTGAACCTCGCGCATTATGGTAGGATGAAAGACAAAGGCAAGAGGAAGGAGGACGATGATCACAAAGCCAAAGACGATGATCGTGTTAGCATCGTCTTGTCGATTAACTTGCACTGCGCGTAAGGTGGTGGTGGGGAGGGGGGGGCAGGTGCAGTGACTGCTCTCCGACCAAGGGTTTGTGGGCCGGCAGGGAGGGGGCCCTCGATCTGGGACAGGCAGCTGTGGGGGGTGGAGGGGGGTTGTGGAGGAGCTGGATACTCCGATCCAACCTGGGGGGAGTGCTCTCCGAACAGGGACTTGCGGGCCGACAAGGGGGCTCGTCCTGGGGCTTGTAGTATCATAACACATAGTCATCAATATTTCAAATGTTTATTCCATGAAATGGTGAAATTAACTTAAGAATATTATCTAACTAGTTATGATGTTAGCGGGATGTATTTATTATATTAGCAGGACTTTAGTTTTTCGATTTTTAAAGTAATATATTTATCATCTTGGCAGCTGGCATCTTCCCCTTCCTAGGTTCAACAATGTAGTCTCTTTGACACCATCTCAAGCTCGTCCTCTGCTTATATTGGTTTGATCCAATCTTCACTTCTTACTCACTGGAAGCGCAAGTATAAATATTGTTGAATATATTTTAAATTTATGATTCATTTTTAATTAATATAATGATAGAATTGTTGGGTGTACCAATTATATTTTTTCATTCTAGATTAAATTTTAAATTTTATATTTAATTTGATACTTTTAGATCAACAATGTCAAAGAGGTCCTTCACAGCTTATTTTACAAAGTCGACGAATGAAAGTAGTAGTAAAGAAAATGTATTGCCTTCTCAAAATTCTGAAGAAGAGAGACTTCCTCCTTCGAAAATTTCACGAGTTGATATATATAAATCTGTTGATGGTTCATTAGAAAGAGATCTTGGGCTACGTCAAATGATATGGGAGTATGCACATGATAAGAGAGAAGAAGTAATACGTGCTTATTTAAATTTAGGACCTTACCAGTACGATATGACAAACTATCCGTATAATAACAATGAGAAACATCGTCGAAGATTTCAGGCATCTTGGTTTAGATAACATTCATGGTTAGAGTATTCACCTTCCAAAGATGTTGCATTTTGCTTTCCTTGCTATCTTTTTTCGGGTAAGCTCAATTTAAAGCAAGGTATAAATATCTTTGTTGTTGAAGGATTCCGAAACTGGAAGAAAGTTAACAATGGAAAAGATTGTTCTTTCTTGAGTCATATAAGAAGTAGTGGTTCTACACATAATTTGGCAGAAGAAAGTAGAAGAAATTTTATGAATAAAGCACAATATATTGAACACGTCATCCAAAAACAAGATGTCAAGCAAATTCAAGCAAATCGATTACGCTTAAAGACTACAATTGATGTTGTTCGTTGGTTATCATTCCAAGCATGTGCATTCAGAGGAAATGATGAACGACCAAGTTCTTCCAATCGAGGAAATTTTATTGAGTTAATGAAATTTGTGGCATCTTATAATGAAGAAGTAGAAAAGGTTGTATTAGAAAATGCTCCAGGAAATGCTAAATACACGTCACCAGATGTTCAAAAAGAGATTCTTCAAATTATAGCGGGTAAAGTAAGAAATGTTATTCGTGAAGAGATTGCAGATGCTGTATTTTGTGTTATAATTGACGAAGCTAGAGATGAAGCAAAGAGAGAACAAATGGCTATTGTTCTTAGATTTTTTGATAGAAGTGGTTATTTACGTGAGAGATTTTTTGTCTTGGTCCATGTATCGGTTACAAGAGCAATCACATTAAAAAGTAGATTATTTGAAGTTCTTTTGCAAAATAATCTTGATTATAAAAAAATTAGAGGTCAAGGATATGATGGAGCTAGTAATATGCATGGAGAATGGAATGGATTACAAGCCTTGATCATGAATGAAAATCAATATGCTTATTATATACATTGTTTGGCTCATCGTCTTCAACTAGCCCTTGTAACTGCTTCAAGGGAGGTGATTCCCATTCATAAGTTTTTTAACAAGTTGGGTGGTATAGTCAATATTGTCAATGCATCATCTAAACGATATGATGAATTACAAGCTGCTCATGCGGATGATATTGCTTATTGATTATCAACGAATGAAGTTCAATCTGGCATGGGACATAATCAGATGAGTACACTACAACGTCCAGGTGAAACTCGATGGAGTTCTCATTATAGATCTATCTGCAGTTTTATCAAAATGTATAGTGCAATTTGCAAGGTACTTGTAACCATCATTGATGGAGGTGATAATTATCAACAACGTGCAGAAGC
The DNA here is from genome assembly GCA_037367405.1 of Ottelia alismoides. Taxonomy (NCBI): domain Eukaryota; kingdom Viridiplantae; phylum Streptophyta; class Magnoliopsida; order Alismatales; family Hydrocharitaceae; genus Ottelia; species Ottelia alismoides. The sequence continues at coordinate 175,699 of JAZKJV010003801.1, read as the reverse complement.
AGATGAATCATATGAAGATGCAACTTCTTTTGAATTTATTCTCATCATGCATATTATGGAAGCAATTTTGGGAATAACAGAAGATTTATGCTAAGTTCTTCAACGGAAAAATATAGATATTTTAAATGCTTTACAGCTTGTCTCATCCACCAAAGAACATCTTCAAAAGTTAAGAGAAGATGGTTGGGATACACTATTTTTGAAAACTATTGCATTTTCTAAAAGAAGAAATATTGATGTTCCAGACCAAAGCTCTTTCTATTCTACAAGCCGAATTAGATCCCGTGGTCAAGTAACTAAAGTTACACTGCTTCATCATTATCGAGTGGATATATTTACAGCTGCAATAGATTCTCAATTATCAGAACTTAATAGTCGCTTCAATGAAAATTCCACCAAGCTTCTTACACTTAGTGCGGCTTTAGATCCCAGAGACAATTACAAATCATTCAACAGTGATGATATTTGCAAATTAGCAGGAGAGTTCTATCCAGCAGATTTCTCAGAGCAAGAGATATTGTTGCTAGAAAAACAACTATTACATTATAAATCATATTTTGATACTCATCCAGTTCTTAAAAGTTCTTCTGATCTTGTTGATCTTTGTCAGAAAATATGCACAAACTGGGAAATCAAGTATATATTATCTGGTTGATCGATTGACTCAGCTTATTTTGACTCTTCCCGTCTCCACTGCAACATCTGAAAGAGCATTTTCATCAATGAAGATTATTAAATGTAGAATTCATAACAAGATGAAAGATGATTTTCTGAGAAATTGTTTATTAATTTACATTGAGAAAGAAGTTGCCGAAAATATTTCAACGGAATCAGTTATTGATGAATATGATTCGAAGTCAAGGAGAGTGCGTTTTAAATAGCTCAAGTTAAAGGTATGCTAAATCTCTTTTATTTTTTTAATATTATAAAAAAATATAACACATTTTTTTCTTTCAGGAGCTATTCTATATTACAAGAAGAGGAATGACTGCTAGCTTACATTTGCAATTTTTATATGAAGAGGTATTTGTGTCCAGTTTAATTTCAATGTATGAGTTCTTGGTAATTTTGCTCTTCAAATATTTATTTTTATACTTTTTACAAATGTTGTGATTTGCTATGAAAGTTCTTTAATATTTTTAGATCTGATATGATACAAGTCAAAATATTTTTTTTATCAGAAGTTAAAAATCTTTATATATTAAAAAAATTCTATTATATATGGCCGCCCCGGCCAATATTCTTGGCTTCGTCCCTGTATATGTGTGTTTATATGTGTATTTTTACCTTTTTGTATGTATTTATTTTGTGTGCATGAAAGTAGGTATGTGTTTGGGTTGGGGGTGGGGGGAGCTGAGTGGGGGTGTATTTTTTGTTTGCATAAGTATCTTTAAGTGTGTGTGTGTGTGTGTGTGTGTGTTTGCGCTATTTTTGTGTGTATGCATATATGTATGAATGTTTGTATACACGAGTATTTGTACGATAAGTTTGCGGGTTGTATGTATATATGTGTAGTGTATGCATTCTTGTGTATACATGTGTATGTTTGTGTGTCTATTGCATGTATGCATGTATGTGGTTGTGTACAATATATGCGCACATCATGTGTGTATGTGTATGTAATGCAAGTATATGTGTTGTATATGTATATATGCATACAATTTGTGTGGGTATGCATGAATAACTATGTGTGTATTTGCATGTATATGTGTGTTTATTTTGTGTTTGTACATATGTTTGTGTATGTGTGGGTGGGGCTAGGATATTTGCATTGGAATGCATGTGCATTTGTATGTATGTAATATGTATGTGTGTCTGCTTTGTGCATTGGTATGCATGTATCTGTTGGTGTGTTATGTGTTTGTGTGTATGTCTATATATGTATGTCTTTTTATGCATGATGTGAATGTATGTTTCCATGTGTGTGTGCATGTGTATGTGCACGTGAACACATGCACATGTATGTATGCGATGTGTGGATGTTTGCATCTATGCATGCAATTTACTTACATGTGTATACCATAAGTGTGTATATGTGTATTGTTAATGCTTATGTGTTTGTATTTTATACACCTACATGTGTATGTGTACTATGTATTATGCATGTGTATAGGTTATGTGTGTATTTACACTGTGTGTATTCTCTATATGTGTATGTGACACCCTCGAATCTGTGCACCCGTTTACGCTGCATTCGTGGCATTACATTCGTTCAAGATCGCATTAAACAGTGAAATTGGAATGTTTTTCGCTTTTTTCGTTTCTACCATGACAGTCAATTCAATATAACAACCACATAACCAACAAAGACAAGTTCCACCAACATTATATTTCATTAATTTCCATATTTTTATACATGTACAAAAGAGGCTATCAATGTATACATATATCCCAAAATATATAAAGAAGAGAAAGGAAGCATTTACATTATGAACTGAATAAAACTACAACAAAAGTAATCGTACCGTCTCGTATATACCTGAGTGCCAGGAATCATCAACCAGCTACTGAGATGCATGTTGCTTACCTACCATACATGAAAGATCAAGAGATGTCAGCGAACGTTTACTTCCAAAAAACTAATTAACATGAGCATGTATTCAAAGTGGTTGTAAAAGAAACAAGTAGTGAGGCATAATCGTTTAAAAATCCACAACTACTTGAAAAATTACATCTACTTGCTATGATAAAGATTTTCAAGCTACTTTAAGGAAATGCCCCAAAATCTAACTGCTACCTTTTTTTCTATCATATTCTTGTGTAGTAGTTAAATGGCTCAAAAGCATAATTTCTCCATTTTCCCTTAACCTTTCTTATATATAATTTATATATTAATTTATGACCTATATGTAGATGTTGTTTTCTTGTCATAGAAATCATGTTATGGACCTTAATAAGAGGTTGATGAGATGATGTTTTATTTAACTCTTAGTTTATAGGTGAAGGAAAGGATAGTCTATGGTCTTGTTCTATATATGACCTCACACTATAACTCTAGGACGTGAATAATGTCTAAGGATTGGGGTGCCTCTGTAGACATGCGGTGTTGTGTAATGCATCCTAACCGTGTTCCCAACCTGTCCACTAACTTAATTATAACCAACTCTAGCCAACACAACTTATAATCGATTTTATCTCTTTAAACAAGATCCATTATGCTTTATTTTGAGTTTAACTGTAACTCCTGCAAATGCAAATGTAACCCTAATGATTCAGGTGTAGACATGATGATTCAGATGTAGCATCGCCAAGACTGTTGACGGAAAGCAACCAAAACTCAAGCGGTTAGGAAGTCTCCTAAGAGACTCTTCTGTCTCGCCCTCTAATTGGAAGTGTAGTCCAATAGAGGGATAGGTCTACTCCAAAACTACGCCACAGAGACGGGTGAGAGAGACTCTTCGAAAAAGTCACTCTAGAGAATGACCCAACTAGTACGGGCTAACGAGCTCATGTGAAAAACTAAAAAACCGAGGATCCCCCGCATGATCTTAGCATATCCCTGCTCGGGTGTGGGTGGATCGGCCGTCGGTGACCATATGAGTTCTTCATATGACTCACTCACCCTTGACAAGAGACTTATCAACTCTGTAGTTTTTATCAATTTTATAGTTGTTTTGATGGAGGAATATGTGCAATGCCCTACTTAGATGTGGGTCGCTAGGCTGTAAGTGAACCCTGCGATCCGTCACACACATCACTCACCTAAGACATGTGGTGTCTATCGATTCTCCATCACTTGCAGTTCTATTATTTTCTTTCTATTTCATTCGTTCCTGGCCATCATTGATTCCACAACAACTAGTTTTTTGAATCCTCCAACCCCAATCCAGTAAATGTCACCGGATTTCTCAAGTTTGGAGGCCATTTTTGAATTGGTTCTTTACTTCATTCACATACTTCGCCTCAGGATCATATGGGCATGACTTACCATCTTCACCCTCAACTGCCTGTGCTTATTCCTCTTTCTTCTTTAGTAGAGAGATATTCCAAATGCAATCTTAAATTACCTTTGGCATTTCAAAATTTATCTGCTTGTATGTATTGAAATAACACCATTTTCCGACAATAATTCCAGGGTAACCACCTGGTATTTCCTAGCTAATCAAACCGATGCCCAGGCGGTTCCAAGCAAATCATCCTTCTTGACAATTTAGGTGAACTGGTGGAATCTCCATGTTGCCACTTCTTTATGGTAGCCCCCCACAGAAGTACTCCAGTTAGATTGTCGTGCCTTATCGTCCGCATCATGTTGCAAACTTTTGATCTCCGTTTGCAAAGGACCTCCAATTCACAGTGTTCCACTGTTTTTGGACTTTATCAGGAGTATTCTCCATAGAAGCGTAGAATCAAATCTTCCAATCTTTTCTCCTATAGTTTCCTCATTTCCTTGGAGAGCCTCCACTTCCTCCACTTCCTCCACAGTTTGGAAATCATGTTGCTGATGTGAACAATGTTGCATAACCTTGCGTTGTTCATCAGAAGGAATAAGATGCACAGAAAGATTGCATAGGAAAGCAGCAAGCTGTTCATCCAATATGATAAACTCTTGTAAAGAATTATCTGATCTGCCAACAATCTTGACAAACTGCCAATCTGATCTGCTCCTACTACAAGATCAACCTTCAAACTTTTGCAGTAGCTGCAACGCAAGCAATCCAGCCACTGCTGACTGCTGCAATCGACCATTTGCTTCAGCTTCTGAATGCTGCCGCCAGCACCAACTTGCCGCGTCTTGTGTTTCAAAGGATGTTGCTGTTTCAACATCCCATCTGCATTGTGCATGAGTGTTAGCTACAGTAGAAGCTTGCTGCTGCACAGCAGAATGAAGTCGCTGACTGCATCGGCATATTCTTGATGTTTCTCATACTTACACATTCTCATATACCTTGCTCATATTGGGGGGAGGCAGTGCTCAATATTGCCATTCTTATTATCCACATGCCCTTCTCTTCTCATGATCAGCAAATACCCATTTAGGTTCTCTAGTCCGGAAAGGAGGGGTTACATGTTCCTCATAGAGTGTTTGAGTGTGTTGCCTTTATTCACATTCATAATCCTATGGGTGTGTTCGTTTGGGGGGTTACCCCCCACTTTGGGTGGGTTACCCCCCAAAACCCATATTTCTAACCCACTTGTGGGCTCCACCATCTTTTCATCAAAAAAATTATATATTATACCATCATATCATCTAAAAATCATAAAATACTCAACTTCTACCCACTATTCCAAACTTCAATACAATCACATCACAACAACCACCCACTTTTTCAAATTTCAATACAATCATATCATAATAACTATCAACTTTTTCAAATTCCAATACAATCACATCACACAAACCCTCCCAACCCTTAACCCACCAACCAAACACACAAACACAAAACCGGGTTATCCACCCCTGGATAACCCACGAACCAAACGCACCCATAGGGTGCGTTTGGTACACGGGTTAAGGTGGGTTAAACTGGTAGAGGGTAACCCGTTTTGGGTTTTGGTGTTTGGATAGAGGGTTAAACTGGGGGTGGGTTAGAAGTGGGTTTGTTGTGATATGATTGTATTGAAGTTTGAAAAAGTGAGTAATTATTGTGATGTGATTGTATTGAAGTTGTGAAAAGTGAGTAGAAGTTGAGTAGTTTATAATTTTTATATGATATAATGGTATAATGTATTATTTTTTGATGGAATTAATTATGGAGAATTGATTTATTTAGGGATAATTACACCCATAACCCTGAGTAATTCCTCAATCTCAATCATAACCCCGTATAATTGCGAATTACACAAAAAACCTCGAAAAGTCACTCCATCTCACACCCATAACCCTCCGTTAGTTTAATACGTTAACTCAACCATAAGGGTGAGTTAATCTAACCAATATATCATCTAACGGTTCAGATTTGTCCAAATAAAAAAAAGAAAAAAAGCTGCTACGTTCATCGGTTGCGTGTGCTTGAAGCTCGACGGTAGACAGGTGCTTTCACGGTGAGAGCATCCACGAGGGGGAGCTCAAGCAGGGGGAGGAGAATCTGGACGCACGCGGGATGGGGGCTCATCGGTTGCGAGGGGCCGGGGGCTTCGAGCAGGGCGGCGAGAGCGGCTTCGACGGGGGCTTCGAAGCTGGGGGGGTGTCGGCACAGGAGGGAGGGGGCTTCGATGCGGGCGGGGGGAGCGGGGGCTTCGAGCAGGGCGGCGAGAGCGGCTTCGACGGGGGCTTCGAAGCCGGGGGGTGTCAGCACAGGAGGGAGGGGGCTACTCGGGGGACAGGGAGGGGGCTTTGACGCGGGCGGGGGGAGCAGAGGAGGGAGGGGGCTGCTCGGGGAAAGGAGGGGTTGGTCGGGGAGGGGGGATTCGAGAGTCGGCGCGGGGGGGTGGGGGAGCTGCTCAGCGGCGACGAGAAGGGAGGGAGAAGCGACGAGCACAGGAGGGAGGGGGATGCTTGGGGAAAGGAGGGGTTGGTCGGGGAGGGGGGATTCGAGAGTCGGCGTGGGGGGGGGGGGAGCTGCTCAACGGCGACGAGCAGGGAGGGAGAAGCGACGAGCACTGGAGGGAGGGGGCTGCCTGGGGAAAGGAGGGGTTGGTCGGGGAGGGGGCTTCGACGCGGGCGGGGGGAGCGGGGGCTTCGACGCGGGGGAGGGGGAGGGCTGTCGGCACAGGAGGGAGGGGGTTGCTCGGGGGAAGCGGGGGCTTTGCTTCGAGAGTCGGCGCAGGGGGGGAGCTGCTCGGCGGCGGCGAGCAGGGAGGGAGAAGCGGCGAGCAGGAAGGAGGGAGGAGCTGCTTGGGGGAGGAGGGGGAAGAATGACATGTTTTGTAAATAAATATAACTTTTAGGGGTAATTTTGTCTTTGTAAACAGAAACCGTTAACTATAACGTGTACCCCAAACGGATTATAACACAGGGTTATGTCGTGTAAGAGTTAAGCATTACTCGGGGTTTCCCATGTAATTCGCGATTATGCAGGGTTATGATTGAGATTGAGGAATTACTCAAGGTTATGGGTGTAATTATCCCATTTATTTATTTTTTTTAAAAAAAATAAAGTGGGGCACACGCATGAGAGAGAGGGAGTGGGTTAGGGGGGGTAAACTCCCCACCAACCAAACGGTACCTAAGAGAAGTAATCGGCCAAAGCAATGGAATATCTTTCCTTGAGGCGATGTTAGGAATCAAGAGGGATACTGAGGGTAAGATCTGAATAATGAAGGCACTGTATTGGTGTAGACATCACGTTTTTGAATATATTCCCTTCTTTTTCCATGACGGGTACAAAGGTGTCCCCACTGCCTACTGTCTCCGAGGCTGCTATGATACCTTTTATGTACCTCACCATCAGCCACAGCTTAATCAGGCCATGCTTCACTATTCGCAGAGATAACCTCCTAAGCTAGCATATGCTCCTCCTATCGAGGTGAATCCTTCGATGGAGTTTTTATAAAATACCAATTTTCTTCCTCCAGTGCTACTGCTACTAGAACGCAATACATCAGACAATACTATTGAGACATTAGTTATCTTTATCACTTCTATGTATTTTTTTCTGTCTACATTATGTAATTTACCCAACGGATTTCTCCTCTATATAAGAGAACCCTAAAGCCTCCTAAATAAACATCTCATTATTTTCTCTCAACATTGTATCAAAGCGACGGTCCTAGACCGGATTTTTCGTACCCTAAAGCCTACCCGTCGTCTCCAACAGCATTGTACGCTGCTACAACCCTCCAAAAGGTTGTGTACACTGTTGCAAGCCCAATTGGGGACCCTTGTGCCATCGTTGGCATCCTCCGGGCCACCATGCGAAGCACCTGTAATCGCCAGAGCACTTTTGGCACTGCCTGCAATGCCGCCAGCCCCGTGCGACTTGCTGTTGGCCCCTCACCAGCCCCTTATGGCCCTCCTTGTCCATTCTGGAGCTACACAACACTCCAAAACATACTGATTTTAACTGCACCATCTCGCAGAGTTTTTACGCCTCATTAGAATCCCGACTTTTGACCAGTTCCGCTAACCTTTCTGTTTTAAGATACCCATACAGGTGATCTTCGGCTTTTAGTTTTTCGTACGAGCTCGTTTTCCTGTTACCGATCGGGCTCATTTAGAGCGACTTTTCCATAGAGTCTCTCATACCCGTTCTGGGGCGTAGTTTTGGAGTAGACCTTTTCCTTTGTTGGAACGTACTTCCAATTAGAGGGCAAGAAGGAAGAGTGTCTTAGGAGACTACCTCACCGCTTGAGTTTTTGGTTACTTTCCGCCAACAAGATTGGTGATGCTACATCCGAATCATCCATGACAACCTCTAAATCATTTAGGGTTACATCTGAGTCAGTTACAGTTGAGGATTGGAGGAGTTACAATCAAAATTAATTGGTTATAATGTATCTAGGTTAAGAAACGAAATCATTGATAAGTTGAGTTGGTTGGAAGTGACTACTATTAAAGTGGACTTGAAATCCCTATAAGCTAGTGGACGTGTTGGAAACTTAGTTAGGATGCAAAACACAACACCTGCCTACGGAGGCACCCCAACCCTAAGGCATTATTCATGCCTTAGAGTCATAGTGTGAGTTTATACATAGACCCACAGACTATCCACTAGAATTGAAAAGATAGAATTGAAAACCCGATCCTTTCCATCATCAATAAATAGAGTAAAATAAAGTATCACCTCACTAACTCCTTATTAAGTTCCATAACCTGATCTCACAGATAAGTAAACAACGTATACTTACTAGCCTCAATTACTATAGGAAAATGTTATAAATGGGAAAATATTGGGGTATTGAGTGATTAGGGGAAACACCTGCAGAATAATTTGAATACCTTTTTCTATGGAGTAGTCATAGATTTTAAATTCTTAAATATCTGTCTACTTGTTTTCTTTTGATTATATTAAATGCTTATTTATTTTAATAATTTGACTTATGGAAGTACCAACGCTCGCTGATGCCTCTTCTACCTCCCATGTTTTGACAGTCAAGCAATCTGCAGCACAATAGCGGATTGATGATTCCAGGCGATCGAGTTTATACTAGATGGTATAGTTTTTTTTGTTGCAGTTTTTGTTCAGTTCATAATGTATATGTTTTTCCTTCTCTTATCTATATATTTGGGATAGATGTATACGATGTCGACTTTTTTGTGCATGTATAAAAATTATGGAAATTAATAGAATGCAATGTTGGTGGCACATGTTACTATTGTTGTTGTTGTTCTGTAGTTATTTCTTAAATGTCAGTGTTATATGCAAAAGCAAAATACGAAAAAAAAATCTCATATTTTCATATACTTAATGTGATGTTTAGGGAATGTTGTATTGCAAATGTGGCATAAATGGGAGCCCGAATCCGAGGGCATCCCAGCAACATTCTTGAATATGATGAACATGATTTTCTATCCATACTTGGATAAATTTGTGGTTGTGTTAATTGACGATTTGCTATTCTAGAAATGAATGGGATCACGCAAATGATTTGAAGATAGTCCTAGACATACCTTGAGAACACAAGTTGTATGCCAAGATGAGCAAGTGTGAGTTCTGGTTATCTCAGGTCTCATTTCTTGGGCATGTCATTTCTGGAGCAGGTATCGCAGTTAATCCTATGAAGATTGAGGTAGTTATGTCTTGGGAACATCCCAATACAGTCACTCAGATTCGTAGCTTTCATGGACTATCGGGCTATTACATACATTTCAACAGTGGTTTTTCCCGAATAGTTCTTCCCTTGACACTATTGACACAAAAGGGAATTCCTTTCATTTAGGATGACTCATGTAAGCAGGCCTTCAGGACATTGAAGGAAAGATTGACTATTACGCACATTCTTGCACTTCTCTGAAGGACTCAGTATTATAAAATATACACAGATGCCTCAGGAGAAGGTTTAGGAGCAGTTTCGATGCAGCGAGGTCATGTATTTAGGAGCGGTTTTGATGCGACGAGGTCACGTAATTGCATATGTATCACATCAGTTGAGGCCGCATGAGCGGAATAATTGCACCCATGACTTAGAGTTAACGACAATTGTCTTCGTCATGAAGATCTGGTGCCAATATCTCTATGGGGTGAACTTTGAGATTTTCACAAACACAAGAGTCTGAAATACATCCTCAATCAGAAGGAGTTGAACATGAGATAGTCTAGGTGGCTTGAGCTACTGAAGGATTACTACTGCATGATCTCTTACAACCCTGGTGAGGGAAACATGGTGGCTGATGCACTTAGCAGGAGAGCTCATGCAGAGGGTACAATAAACTGGTTATACACATGGGATATGCTCGCATCTTTGACTGATTGCCACCCTCATGAGAGTGCATCCATATCTACTATCGTGCCTTCACGATTCAAAAGTCTATAAGATCGCAAAGTCGAAGGTCAGAAAATAGATTCTTGGATCAATGAAAGATATATACATGCTATAAAGGACGAACGTGATGATTTTGTGGTGACAAAGTCCAGTTTGTGGAAGGATGGTTGGATCATTATGCCCAATGATGAGCAGTTATGCAGAGACATTCTTGATGAGGCACACAATTCACGATTGTCTATTCATCCTGGCAGTACAAAAGTGTATCGTGATCTGCGCAAGCATTTCTGGTGGGACGAGATGAAGCGAGATGAAACATATCATATTAATAAGTGCTTGACTTGTCAGATGGTCAAAATTGAGCATAGGAGACCCCGCCAGGGTTATTACAGTCTCTCCCCATTCTTGAGTTGAAGTAGGAGAGCATTTCTATGGATTTTGTCATTAGACTGCCAAGGACATCAGGTGGCCATGATGCTATTTAGGTCATTGTTGACAGGTTGACCAAGTCAACCCATTTCATACATATCAGCATGACCTACACTCCATCTAGATTGACCAGATTATATGTGCAGAACATTATCAAACTTCATGTATACCATGTGAGGTAGTGTGTAACAGAGAATCGAGGTTCACATCGCACTACTGGCACCAGTTCATGTTAGCACTACAAACAGAGCAGAGGATGAGTTCCTCATGCCATCCACAGACCGACGGACAGAGTGAGTGCAACATTCGAACACTTAGGGCCTGTTTGGTTAGTGGATTGGGTCGGGATACACCGATGTACCCCTCCTTTCAACCCTCCCAACTCTCCTCACGGTAATCTAATGACGAGGCTCAAGTTACCCTACCTAATTCAATCAGATTAATGATCGAATTAAATGTGTCGTTCATTGTAGTCGGGTAAATCGAGACTTATCAAAAACCACTTATATTAATGTTAAATTAAAACACAAGCGGAAAATTTTTATTTTACTTGGGCAAGCCCAAGGTCGAACTCAGGGAGGCAGCTTTCTCCTTAAGTTAATTTGAAGTTGATTTCAATGTCAGATTTTCACGTGTCACGAAGATAAAGCACAAGTTACTCTACAACATGTAATTTTTGGAATTTACAAATGATGATAAATGGATGCCTAAATGTGTGTGCATACACAGGGACCAAAATGCAAGCCAAAATTAAAATTGCTCAATTATGAAACATGCATACAACGACTAAAGTGCAAATACCTATAATGTTGGGGGTATGCATACAAAATTTCCACGAGAACACGTGCTCCTCACGTGACGCGCCTGGCAGGGACTGATTTGCAATTCTGGAAACTTGCAGGGGCCTTGGTACAATTTACCCAGACCGCATATGAGGGACACGTGAGTTGTAGGCTCGGGAAGCTTCGAAGGTTCGGGCGTGCTTCGGATCTTGCTTCGAGTGCTCCGAACCTAAGGGTCGGGTAAGAGGCTCGGAGGGGAGCTACGTGGCAAAAGATAGGTCGTTAGATCTGGATAGATCCAACGGCGGCTGAAGTGGGCGATGTGGCTTCCTTGGATCCGTCAGATCAAGAGAGATTCAACAGAGGCTGATACGGTCGATGTGGCATGATGCGGGTCGTCAGATCCTCGCATGATCAGACGATATCTGGAGCTCGAAGGCGATGGTTATGTGGCAGATGGTAGACCGTTAGATCCTCCTGATCTGACGATGGTTGATGCAGACGACGTGGGCGAACGGGGACTGTCTGATCAAGGCGATCAGACGGTGGTTGGGCGTCTGGTTCCTCTGATCTGCCGCCTCCGACGATGGAGTTGGCGGGGCTCCGGTGATGGGCTCTTGGCTCTGTCGCCCTTCCCCGTGGTCGGTGAAGATCGCTAGAGGCTCCTGGATAGCTCGGAATGGTCGGTGAAGATACACCGCAGATCTCGCCGGAGGGAAACCACTGTCGTCGCTCGCTTTAGGCCAAATCTGTATCACAGATAGGTTTAGGTGAGCTCTAGGGTACCTCGTGCTAGGGAGGATCGGGCTAAAGTTCTCCGAAGATGGAGTATGTATAGAGATAAGGTGGAGGTACAAGCGATAGAAGGGGTGATGTTCGTGGGAGTTATGGAGCGAAGGAGAAGGGATCATGGTGGTCGTGGGTGCTAGCGAGGATGAGGGTTAACGGGGCTACGTCATGGGGGTATCGTCGAGTGGAGAAGGTGGCTGAAATGGTGACAAAAATAGGAAGGGGGCAGAGACGACACATGGTGGGGCGACGTGGGCGAGGTGTTTGCGGAGGTAGACGACGATGTATTGCAATAGTACATCACATCCAAGGCGATGTGAGAGCGATGTGAAGGCTCCTTTAGCGAGAGGGGAGAGCGGGATGGAGGCTCCATCTGCGCGAGAGGATAACAGGGCGAAGGCTCTAACGAAGCGATGGGAGAGCGGGGCTAAGGCTCCTTCAGTGAGAGGGGCGAGTTACTGCAACGACCTTATTGTCAAGGGAGGATGGGTGGAGGTCGTAGCTTGAAGGGGCTCGCACCACAAGAAGGCATGGAGAGGCGACCGCCAACGACCATTCGTACATCCTTTCGGAGGAGTTACTGCAACATCGCTGTGGCTCATCGGGCATTGGGTTTGTCAATGTTGTGAACCAGTGCGGTGTCTCCACTGTCATTGGCTCGCGCACACAACCGGAACATGCACTTTGTTGTAGAGGGGTGAGCAGAGGCTGGTGATGTTGATCGGAGAGGGAGGAGGGCCGAATGCTCTGTTCTTGGGGCCCTCTGATGTGGGGGCAGTCTCCGCGGCTCGTTTTTAGGGGGATGTCGTGCAAGTAACACCATGGTATGTGGTGGCAAGGGGGCTTACCAGAGTAGAGGAAGAGACATGATGTGGTGGTCTAAGGAGGGGAGCCTTTGCTGCATTGGTGGTGGGTGCGAGCACAAAATGGAAGATTACAACCAAAGCCTTTGAATCGAATTTGAGTTAAGGGTCTTCCTTTTGCTGTGAGGAGGCTGTCGAAGGTTCAAGAATTGTTTCGTGGGATTGCGGAGGTAATTGGAGTTGAGAGCGCTTTGCCTCTCCCTCCAAAAATAGAACCACCAAACTCTCTGCTTGCTCACCAGACAAAGACTCCACCACTATTCCTAGCCAACTCCAACCTCACCCCTCTTTTCTTTCGTAAAGTCTCCATGAAGTGGCCCCGCAACGCACTACCTATATGCCCCTCCCCCGCAACGCACTGTTTATCTCCTTCTATTAGCATCACCCTCTTTCAACCACCTCTGCCTCAATTTTTGCCTCCACTCCACCTTCTTCGTTCTGTCCTCCAACATCAACTCCTCAAGCAAGCCCAATCGCTCTGCCACCTCCTCCTGGTCCAACCCCCTCTCATCATCGAGTCCATCGAACCTCAACACCCTCGCATGGGCCTCTCCCCTCATGGCCCTCTTCCTAGCCTTGACCTCCCTCCCGAACTCGGTCAGGAAAGTCCTTTGGAACTTCAACTTTGCCGCCAACTGAGAGACCTTTGAGCCCACAAGAGACTAGCTTCTCCGCCGCTCAATGTCCTTTTCCCTAAAACCTTCTGCAAGAGCCAACTTCGTTCGAAGCGAAAGAACCTTCTCCTCCTCTCCTCAATGGACGATCAAAGGATCGGGGTATGATTAGACTATGCTCGTGGTAGTGACCTCACATTCTGTCAAGTGAAGGCACAACCAGTCACATCAATAATCGATAGGCCCAAGGAGTGGGCCACTTTCCTCAAGGCCTCTTAACCCGGATCCCTGCCACTATCCTGCTGCAGTCAGTCATCAGGAAGTAGAGTCGCATTCAGGTCGCAGCCAATGATTCAAACCCTAGTTGTGCTTACTGCACCCAACTCCCCCAGTACCGCCACCAAGGATCCTCTCTCTGTACCCATTGGGAAATAGACGTTCATGACAAGGAAGCACAAACCACCTGCCCTCCTCAATCCCACGGACAAACAAAATAGACTTTGACATCGTCAGCAGGTCAAACTTATCTTTCAACCATCCAGTCAGCAATCCACCCGAAGCACCTTGGGCCTCCAATTCAACCAGCTGAAAACATTAACCTCCATCCAAACCCTGTTTGATAGTGCCCTCGCACCTCGACCACTTCATCTCCTGAAGCAGAAAAATGTCCGCACAAGCCTCCATTATTTGGGACGGCCCAACCCCTGATGTTCGAAGATAACAGATTCATAAAAGGACAATCTGGCTGAACTTCTTTGGCAGGACCACCCCCAACCTCTCAGCCACACTCCTATCCAGAACTCTGTGACAATGTTGCGTGATCGGTGGGGTGCTGGCTACGGGGGAGGACTAGTGCAAAGAGCCCTCACGTACCGTCGAGCAAACAACGCAGTCCTCCTCTTTCTCTTAGGCCTAAGGGCGCCTTTCCTCGCGTAAGAAGCACTGAATCTAGAGCCCCCACACCTTATGCTCTGCGTGCACATCTTTAGCTTGCTTCCAGCTCCCATCAGACCACAGCCGACCCTTCCTCAGGAGGTCCTCTTCCCCGATTCCTATATGCAGTGACGGAACCATCGCCATCTCTCCTGCAAAGGCCTCCACCGAGGTACCAAAATCCTCCACCAAGGCCACTAGTGTCTCCGTCGAGACCCTCTCATCTGTCGAATCCACCATTGTATTCCCCTGCTCCGTGTATACACCTGCTGAAGCGCCAGACTCAGCCAAGTCCTCGGGCCACTCCCGACTTGCGGGCGACAATGCCTTGCCTACCGTAGGAGACAGTGTCGCCCACCAACGCCCCTATGGGGGCAATCAGGTTTGTAACTAGAGGGCTAGGCTGGTGGGTCAGGGTGTGAAAATCCCGAACACCGAACATGGACTAAAATGCAAATCTTGCCTGGGTTTGGGCTTAATTGCAAAATCTGTACTTGTCCAGCGATCAAAATTTCGAGTAAAAAGTCCTTGCATAGTGCTCGTCGATAGCTTTCCAATGAGTCCAAGAACGCGAAAATCCGACTTCGGAAGCCCGAGTTACTGCTATTTTAGCGAAGAGGGGTATAGGTCATATTCGGACCCGAACCAAGATCCGAACCTAAATATCCGTTCACATTTAAAACCCCAAATGAGACCCTCCTTACCCTAAAAATGCCCAAAACGAGTCCAGCTTCTTCCTCCTCCTTTCCTCCTCCGTCCTCGCCGGAGCTCGCCGGAACGCTTCGGATTGACGATCCAAGACCGCCTACGTGTAGAGGAGAGCGAGGCCATTCTCGGGGACGTCTTCATCTCACGATCGGAGCGCCAACCGCAATGTTCTTCACGGGAGGAGATTACGAGGTGACGAGAAAAATCTAAGGTACGATGTCTTCCCTTCCTCTTGCTGCCAGATTCATACGCTTTCTTGAACTCTCCTGCTTAATGACCCGTAAAACCGGTGCACACTCTCTGAAATCATGTATTATCTATCCAAATGTTGTAGGATGTTCAGTTCTGGGTATATAATACGGATGTTAAAATTTTACATCAGAAAATCTCGACCTGTCCCTCCCATTGGCTCCATTTTTGGAGTTGATTATATGAAACAGTCAAATGTTCCCTTGTGTTGGATGTTGGACATTATAGCAAGATTCTCCAGGTCGAATGCTCGATTGTTGCTATACAATAGTAGGGGCTTGAGGATGGCATATCTTAAAGTAGCAGCAAGAAGGCATTTGCTGCTTTGACGGATATGATCCCAGTTATCATCATCTATTTTATGTTTAACCTCAATTATGGGCGAAATGCTGCTATAGTGAATGCCTGATTTTACTTGATGCAACAATGAACGTTGTGGCTTCAAGAACAAGGATTGGTCCTTGTCCAACGAATTGGCTCAATATGCAGACTTGGTGTTAAATGCCTTCGTACACCAAGTAGTTGGGCTGACTATTTTAAATAATTGACATGCATTATAGCTTTGAATATGCAACATATGCAAGCATCCGCATACTGTCAGCTTGCATCCTCAAACAATGCATGCTGTAACTGTTTAGATTAAAGATAACTATTTGTCCAGCTAATGCAATTCAAAATATTATACCATATAATTATCTGTAAACTAATTGCTGGCAGTGGCTCCATCCTCCTTTGAATATGTTCTATTATAGGTGTTTTCTTGACATGTTTGTGGGTAGCACTGAAATTCTAGGACATGGGTTACACCGTGGTGTTGGCTATTAAATAGTTGCACTGTATTAATATAGAATGGGTCTCTTCAGCCTCTAATGTCTTCCAAAATTATATATATATATATATATATATATATATATTTCATCCACTACAAATACTGAATAGTTAGGATGACAACAACACTCAAGGTGTAGCATTGTATTATAATTAGTTCATATGTCAAGTTACACTGAAGTTTTGGCCATGATATAAATGTTCAGCTCATTACTTAGTATGCCAGTTCGGTGCTCATGTATATACCGACATACCTACTTATTCCAGGATTAACAATGTAGTATTATTCAAGGCCGCTGAATATTACTAAACCTTTTCTACCTTTTCTCAACAAATTTTATTACAATCATGGTTATCAAATAATGTCACAAAAATTTTCTTTTTGATCATTAAGACCATTGACCTATAGCAAGTATTATTTCATACTGCTAATTGGCTTGCTAGTGGATGGAACGAAATTCATAGCTGGTGCATCTTAACAACACATCACATTCGTACTTCCTCTTTATTAGTGGCTTGTGGGTGGCTGGAGTTAGGTTGTCGCCAAGGGAGGGGCATGCACCCTTGGGGCCCCGGGTAGAAGCCTAGTTGACCGTGATCCCAACTGCTATTGTAGCTACGATGGTTGGGGGACATGTTGCTTGGCACACCGAGGTGCTGATCTGACGGTGTTGGCCTCGGCACTTGCGTACTTTAGCCCGGTGCTCGAGCATGGGCCAAGTAGTCATGGTTGGTCGGCTAGTGTTTCACTTGTCACTTAGAGTTAACACTCGTGTACGGGCCAATGTAGGCCACATTGGCCAGTATTCCGAGTGGGAGCGCTAAGAGGGGAGTTCCGGGAAATGTGGTTAATGAAGTTGGTGATGGGACGTGAATCCCCTGTGCATAAGGAGGATGGGACTGTCGCGATGATTCGCGGGTTGGAATCTAGTTTGGGAATCGGAAGTACAATTGTGAGGTGGAGCTAAGTGGACGTGTTGGGAACTTAGTTAGGATGCAGTGTACCCCACTGCATGCCTACGGAGGCACCCCAACCCTAAGGTGTTTTCTTTTTCCTTAGAGTCATAGTGTGAGGTCTCATCCAGACCAAGACCACAGACTATCCACGAAGCTTGGTTACTCATATCCATATCCAGATCAAATAATAATATCCACCAGTTAAACAGTCATTCTGTTGCACACATTTAAATTATATTCTACTTGTTGTATAGTTTTGTGTAATTCGTATTGGACAACTTTGCTCATAACGTACCTACGTGTGAATCCGCAGGTCCGCAGTAGTGAGTAACTTTGGGGACATCACCATTTTTGTGCAACTTCACGACACTTCTTGTGGTACAGTTGGTAGTAGTTCTTTAGTTTTTCCTTGTAGCATTTTGAGAGACATGGCATGTATAATGTATGTCGAGACACATTTCTTTCATGTACATATGTATATTTTGTGGACATGGATAGACATTGTAATGTAATGGAAATGTGAATGTGAACATTTCATGAATGGAAAATAAGTTTTAAATTTCAAGGTTTTGTGTTGTTTTCTCCTGCTTTTGTGAATGTCAAATATTCGAATGTGGTATGTATGTGCGTGAATTGGTTTACCGAGTACCCGGATCCTAGGGGCGTCACAGTTTGGTATCAGAGCAATGGTACTCTATTCCATTTCACGCATATCATTTTTCATTGGTATTCGAATACCGGATAGTGTGAAAGTCTTCTGACCCAACACGAGTCCACAGGAGAATGGCATATTTACATCCATGTCCATATATTTCTCTTAAGTCAAGCAACCCATCTGATGACAGGATCGAGTGTGCATCTTCGCCTTGAGGACACACCAATTTCTCAGTTAGGGTTGTGTAGGCTACCATGCCCATGTAGTAGATTCAATGGTACAAGACTAGATGATAGAGGATGTTAGAGTTGTGTGGGAGTTTCTTGATGTGTTTCCAGACGAATTACTTGGATTACCACTAGTACAGGATTATTTCGGTTGAACTTGGTTAAATCGGGTTAAAAAAAGGTTGAACTAGGCAATTTAATTAAAATTTGAATAATCGACCAAATCGATATAAACCGGTTGATCGAACTGATCCAGGCCTAGTTCACCGGTCGGACAGGTCGAACCGACCGATCCGTATCGGCGATATATCGCCGATATATCGCGATATTTCCTTCCATGGTTTAAACAACCAATTATTAGCATGTTTTCAGCTGGCAATCTAAACGATGAGAGTTACATCAACGTGAGGAGATGGAGGCCATAAAATCGTGATCGAATGGTGAAGATTTCTTGATGTATCTAACCGTGGACATTACAACATACCATCTCCATGTTCACGATCACGCTACTCAGTCGATATATATCCCTCCACACAGATTGACACTAGCTAAGCTCAAGCAGCTCAAAGTACAGTTGCAGGAGTTGTTGGAGAAGGGACTTATCTGCCCTAGTACATCATCATGGGGAGCGCCAGTCCTTTTTGTGAAAAAGAAGGATGACTCCTTGAGGTTATGCATAGAATACAAACAGTTGGGGAAGAGAACACTCAAGAACCGCCACACACTCCCACGGATTGAGGATATCTTTGATCAGCTGCAGGGAGCAAAGATGTTCTCCAAAATTGACTATGGTCGGGATACCATCAAGTGAGAATCAAGGAGGAAGATGTAATGAAATCTGCATTTTGCATTAAATATGGTCACTATGAGTTTTTTTTTGTAATGCCTTTTGGACTTACGAATGCACCTATCGCATTCATGGATTTGATGAGCAAAGTCTTTCATCAACATTTGGACAGATTGTTCATCGATGATGTTCTAGTCTACTCCCATGATGAATACGACCACGAGTCTTATCTCTATGCAATGTTAGAGACATTTTGATAGCACCAGTTGTATGCCAAATACAACAAGTGCAAGTTTTGACTTTCTGAGGTGTCTTTTCTTGGCCATGTGATTTCAGGGGCGGGGGTGTCAGTTGATCCCACAAAGATAGAGGCAGTGGTGTCTTGCGAGCGGTCAGAGTTGGTTACAGAGATTCACAACTTACTGGGCCTCGTCAGGTACTAAAGGAGGTTCTCTCGGCTGGCCCTACCCCTCACCCGACTGATGCAGAAGAACATGCCATTTGTCTGTAGTGATAAATGTGAGTCGAGCTTTCGTATGCTCAAGGAGCGGTTGACTTTCGTACCCATCCTTACACTTCCTTCTGGTACCTTGGACTTCACTGGGTGCGATGTTGATGTACTGTGTACAGGTTGTGGCGTACGCATCACGATAACTGAAGAACCATGAACGCAACTACCCCACTCATGATTTGGAGTCGGTGGCCGTAGTATTTGCATTAGATATGACATCACTATTTGTATGGGGTGACATTTGAGATTTTTACAGACCACAAGAGCCTTAAATACATTTATTATCAGAAGGAGCTGAATATGAGGCAAAGGCAGTGGATGGAACTGCTAAAAGATTATGATTGTACCATCTCCTACCATCCTGGTAAGGGGAATAAGGTAGCAGACGCCTTGAGTAGGCGACCATACACTGAGGGTTTGGCAGCCTAGTTGTAGACTTGGATGTGCTCACTACACTTAACGAGTGGCATTCTTTCGAGGGCACATCCGATGCAGTGATAGTGCCAACCAAATATAGCAACTTGTGGGACATGATTGTTCAGGGCCAATAGACAGATCTAAGGATCTAGGAGTTGTATCACAGATGCTTGAAGGATGAATTCGATGGATTTCGAGTACGTGAATCCATCTTATGGAATGTGGACCGTGTGTGTATCCCAGATGATGAGAAGCTGAGGAGAGAGATCCTGGATAAGGCGCATAGCTCGAGACTTTTCATACATCTAGGTGGCACCAAGATGTACAAGGACCTCCACCAACACTTTTGGTGGAAAAGCATGAAAAAAGGACATAACCGAGTATGTTAGTCGATGCCTTGTAAAATGGTGAAGGTGGAGTACCATAGACCCCCTTGCTTCCCGGTGTGGAAATGGGAGAGCATTCTCATGGATTTTGTCACATCATTGATGTGCACCCCTGAAGGGCATGATGCGGTATGGGTCATCGTTGATCGGTTGACCAAGTCTACTTTTTCATTTTGGTCAACATGACATATACACCAATACAGTTAGCCAAGTTATACGTTCAACACATCATTCGGTTGCATGGGATACCCAAGGAATTAGTGTAAGATAGAGTTTCATGTTTCACATCACACTACTGGGGAGAATTTATGAGAGCCTTAAGGACCGAACTACACATGAGTTCATCATACCATCCACAGACAGATAGGCAGTCCAAGAGGACCATTCAGACATTGGAGAACTTGTTGTAGGCTTGTGCGGTTAAGTGGAAGGGATCCTGGAAGGATCACCTTCTACTAGTTGAGTCACATACAACAATAGCTACCACGCCAGTATAGACATGGCACCATTTGAGGCATTGTATGGGAGGCGATGCACCACTCCTTTGTGTTGGTAGTAGGTGGGTGACAACACCATGTTCACCTCGCAGAACATTGAGGAGACCTCTAGGGTGGTAGAGACTGTTAGGAAGAAATTGCTGACCGTATAGAGCCATCAAAAGAGTTATACCAACCGGCGGAGTAGAGACCTTATGTGTGTTCCCAAGGAGAGGCATACAACGATTCGGTGCCAAGGGAAAGCTAGCACCGTGTTTCATGTGACCATTCAAGATTTTAGCCCGTGTTGGGAAAGTGGCCTACAAAGTGGCCCTTCCCCCACACCGTGAGGGAACCCATGACGTGTTCCACGTGTCGAATCTTAGGAAGTACATCAGAGATCCCCGACACATGGTCAGCTACGAGGACTTGACAATGGAGTCAAACCTCTCCTTACCAGAAGAGCCGGTGCAGATATTAGACCACGTGGTCAAGAGGCTGAGACAGAAGGAGATCCCATTAGTCAAAGACATATGGCGAAATCAAAACGTCGAAGAGATGACATATGAACCTAAGGCGGACATGAGGGAGAAATACCCTCATTTGTTCGCAGGTATGCAATTGAAACCATAGTCAAGTTCCCTTTGAAATTTTTATAAGTTTCGCTCTCTTTCAGATTTTTATGGGCTCATTTCTCTAGGAGACTTGGATACAATAGGGTTTGGGTGATGAAAACGGCTAGAATCAGCATAAGTCTTGGGGACGAGACTTCCTTTGAGATTTTTATGATGTGAAAATCTCGAACACCGAACATGGACTAAAATGCAAATCTTGCCTGGGTCTGGGATTAACTGCAAAATCTGTACTTGTCCGATGATCAAAAATTTCGAGTAAAAAGACCATTGCATAGTGCTCGTCGATAGCTTTCCAACGAGTCCAAGAACGCGAAAATCCAACTTCGGAAGCCCGAGTTACGGCTATTTTAGCGAAGAGGGGTATAGGTCATATTCGGACCCGATTTAAGATCCGAACCTAGATATCCGTTCACATTTAAAACCCCAAATGAGACCCTCCTTACCCTAAAAACGCCCGAAACGTGTCCAGCCTCTTCCTCCTCCTTTCCTCCTCCCTCCTCCTCGCCGGAGTTTCGCCGGAGCTCGCCAGAATGCTTCGGATTGACGATCCAAGACCGCCTACGTGTAGAGGAGAGCGAGGCCATTCTCGGGGACGTCTTCATCTCACGATCGGAGCGCCAACCGCGATGTTCTTCACGGGAGGAGATTACGAGGTGATGGGAAAATTCTAAGGTACGATGTCTTCCCTTCCTCTTGCTGCCGGATTCATACGCTTTCTTGAACTCTCCTCCTTAATGACCCGTAAAACCGGTGCACACTCTCTGAAATCATGTATTATCTATCCAAATGTTGTAGGATGTTCAGTTCTGGGTATATAATACGGATGTTAAAATTTTACATCAGAAGATCTCGACCTGTCCCTCCCATTGGCTCCATTTTTGGAGTTGATTATATGAAACAGTCAAATGTTCCCTTGTGTCGGATGTTGGACATTATATCAAGATTCTCCAGGTCGAATGCTCGATTGTTGCTATACAATAGTAGGGGCTTGAGGATGGCATATCTTAAAGTAGCAGCATGAAGGCATTTGCTGCTTTGACAGATATGATCCCAGTTATCATCATCTATTTTATGTTTAACCTCAATTATGGGCGAAATGCTGCTATAGTGAATGCCTGATTTTACTTGATGCAACAATGAACGTTGTGGCTTCAAGAACAAGGATTGGTCCTTGTCCAACGAATTGGCTCAATATGCAGACTTGGTGTTAAATGCCTCCGTACACCAAGTACTTGAGCTGACTATTTTAAATAATTGATATGCATTATATCTTTGAATATGCAACATATGCAAGCATCTGCATACTGTGAGCTTGCATCCTCAAACGATGCATGCTGTCACTGTTTAGATAAAGATAACTATTTGTCAAGCTAATGCATTTCAAAATATTATACCATATAATTATCTGTAAACTAATTGCTGGCAGTGGCTCCAACCTCCTTTGAACATGTTCTATTATAGGTGTTTTCTTGACATGTTTGTGGGTAGCACTGAAATTCTAGGACATGTGTTACACCGTGGTATTGGCTATTAAATAGTTGCACTGTACTAATATAGAATGTGTCTCTTCAGCCTCTAATGTCTTACAAAATTTTATATATATATATATATATATATTTCATCCACTACAAATATTGAATAGTTAGGATGACGACAACACTCAAAGGGTAGCATTGTATTATAATTAGTTCATATGTCAAGTTACACTGAGGTTTTGGGCACGATATAAATGTTCAGTTCATTACTTAGTATGCCAGTTCGGTGCTCATGTATAGACCAACATACCTATTTATTCCAGGATTAACAATGTAGTATTATTCAAGGCCGTTGAATATTACTAAACCTTTTCAACCTTTTCTCGACAAATTTTATTACAATCATGGTTATCAAATAATGTCACAAAATTTTTCTTTTTGATCATTAAGACCATTGACCTATAGCAAGTATTATTTCATACTGCTAACTGGCTTGCTAGTGGATTGAACGAATTTCATATTTGGTGCATCTTAACTACACATCACATTCGTATTTCCTCTTAATTAGTGGCTTGTGGGTGGATGGAGTAAGATTGCCGCCAAGGGAGGGGCATGCACCATTGGGTCCCCGGGTAGAAGCCTAGTTGACCGCGATCCCAACTGCTATTGTAGCTACGATGGTTGGGGGACATGTTGCTTGGCACACCGAGATGTTCATCTGACGGTGTTGGCCTCGGCACTTGCGTGCTTTAGCCCGGTGCTCGAGCGCGGGCCAAGTAGTCATGGTTGGTCGGCTAGTATTTCGCTTGTCACTTAGAGTTAACACTCGTGTACGGGCCAATGTCAGCCACATTGGTCAGTATTCCGAGTGGGAGCGCTAAGAGGGGAGTTCCGGAAAATGTGGTTAATGAAGTTGGTGATGGGACGTGAATCTCCTGTGCATAAGGAGGATGGGATTGTCGCGATGATTCGCGGGTTGGAATCTAGTTTATGAATCGGAAGTACAATTGTGAGGTGAAGCTAAGTGGACGTGTTGGGAACTTGGTTAGGATGCATTGTACCCCACTGCATGCCTACGGAGGCATCCCAACCCTAAGGTGTCTTCTTTTACCTTAGAGTCATAGTGTGAGGTCTCATACAGACCAAGACCACAACCACGAAGCTTGGTTACTCATATCCATATCCAGATCAAATAATAATAATAATAATAAATAAAATGTAATTCTCGCGAGACCAGTTAAACAGTTATTCTTTTGCACACATTTAAATTATATTCTACTTGTTGTTGTATAGTTTTGTTTAGTTCGTATTGGGCAACTTTGCTCATAACGTACCTATGTGTGAATCCGCAGGTCCGCAGTAGTGAGTAGCTTTGGGGACATCACCATTTTTATGCAGCTTCACGACACTTCTTGTGGTACAGTTGGTAGTAGTTCTTTAGTTTTTCCTTGTAGCATTTTGAGAGACATGGCATGTATAATGTATGTCGAGACACATTTCTTTCATGCATATATGTATATTTCGTGGACATGGATGGACATTGAAATGTAATGGAAATGTGAATGTGAACATGTCATGAATGGAAAATAAATATTCGAATGTGGTATGTATGTGCGTGAATTGGTTTGCCGAGTACCTAGATCCTATGGGCGTCAGCCGATCTAACTGAGGAGGCAGGTCTGAAGTTGAACGGGTCAGTGTCGTCGGTTCCCGGAATCGGACCATGGACCCCTGAGTAGATCTGGAAAGTCGAGTGTCTTCTTGGGTCAGGATTCTACATCGGCTGAGAATCCGAATTCTCCCGAGGGAAAGGTCTCGCGGGCCCCACCATTCTCGAGCAGCTCTTCGGCAGAAACCGCTCCAAACCCAACATGACCAGCTATTAACTCGAGGATATGGACCTCCACAAGTCTCACAAATTGTTCCGTAGAGATCGTGTCGAAATGAATCCTTGGCAGAAGCCTAGGCAACTTCTCCAGGAACCGCACCACCCCACCAACCGACAGCAGCATTGTCCCCCTTGATGTACCCCCGGTCTTCACCGTCAGAACCTCCTCCGCCCGGTTTCCAAAGCGACATTGTGGGCTTCGATTCTCCGACGCAGGCCTTGCTGTCGCGAGCTCCACGTGCAAAGGCCTCCCCTTCGAGAGGACCTTCGACCAGCCCAGTTTCTCTGGGCCAATCCGCTTCACTTAGAGGATAGGATCCAACGACTCACCGGGGCAGCGACCCGTGCATTTGACCTCAACCACCTCGGTGATGCCATGAAGCAACTCCCTACACTTTGGCAGTCCAAGCGTGACAAAAGGGAGCCCCATCACACGAATCATTTCCAGTGGCTTGGGTTTCAGCGACCCATCGTGGTTCCACAACGTGCGCCACCGCAACGAAGTAGAGCCCTCCCTCTATTTCCGCAACAACACGCTCGCTTCAAATCTGGTAAGACCACTCTCTACCACGCGCCAAGGGGTCACCTGTGCAATATCACCTCGGAACCGAGCCTCTGATACCTCACCCACATTAGACGAGCCCACATTGAACGAGCCCATGAACAAAGCCTCTGACCGCCTACCTCCCCGCTCAGCTACATCAAGCCTTGATCTCTCATCAGGCATGCTCTGCAAGTGTGTGAAAATCAACAGCACCGAAAACACCGCGCTCCACACCAAAAGCATCCTCGGTTGAAATCCAATTACGATCTGATTAAGCGACGTGTAGATAAAAATTGGCATCATATATGACACGTCTGGGAAATATATGTGTAAAGAGCACATAATATGTTGATTCATAAAATCGATTAGGTATGCAAGCAATATGTGTTGGAAATGCGAGCCCACGGCGAGCCATTATGCAATAAATGTTATTGCAAATATCATTCCCTGATCTGAAATGAAGAATGAATAATTTGTATAATAGGTCCCTTAGTACAATTAGGGTTATGTACCATGGCCATCTTAATAATCATACAACTGTTGATTGAACTATTGAATCATAGAGGCTGGTGCTTGGATGAATATCTAAAGAGTTAGATTAAGGACTCATCAAGCACCGTCAAATGATTGTTAAGAGATGATCTTCAGCCTGAGTAGGAGATGGCAATCCTTATCTCTTTAGGTTGATATCTGACCGACCTCTTGATGCAGGTCCTCTGCATAGGAATAGAGATTCGGAGGTGCCAGATTAGTTAGGTCAAAGAGTTGACTTAACGAGATCGAGATAACCAAAGTCCTATATCGTATGCTGTCATGATATAGGCACGCATCCTCTGACCGGAGACAGATGTGTTACTATATGTCTGAGTATGTACATTTGGCAGACCAATAGGTTGATGACCTAATCAAGGTCTATACACCGGCGCGCTGGTGTGCATGTAAGGGCATATGAGTAATACGATCTCTCAAAGGGATCATACAGGTTCAGCTACTGAACCGGAAGGCATGAGCTCACTCATGAGATATTGGGAAGAATCAAATTCCATGCGCATGGTCATCTCGCTTTGGAAGCTTGACTGAATTTGTAGGTTTGATATATACTTCTAGTACATGATCAAGACCTAGGTATGATATACGCTTTTGGAAAGTGTATGATCGATACCAACTCCCAATGATTGAATGAGAAACTTACTGATAAAACCATGAAGTAGACAGTATAAAGTTGATCCGATACTTCGGGTTTAGTCTGAGTCTTCCAGTATGCAAGATGTACAGGTATTGGGAATACATGAGGGTGATTTGATCATAAACGATTGTATAACCATGACGCTTCCATTCCTAGGGAGTGATGAAACGGGTCTGGATTTTAGTAACTCCTCTCAGTAGAGAAGTGATCTGATCTTGGTCCAAGTGTTGGACATTGATCTGAATGTGATTCAGATACAATGAGAAGATTAGATCTACGGTCTTGATTTAATCAAGCATCTATGGGAGGCCCGCGATCTGGATTTGAGATATGATCTCAACATCCATGTCACTATACGTGGAACAATACAATCGCCTTGTCCTTATCTCCAAGTATCTGAGGAGAAATAGTATTGCTCTTAAATGGTTTAAGAACAATTCCATAAGATCTAAGCAAGGAGAAGTTGATAGTTAAATGTGATTTAATTATCATGATGTACGAGAAATTATCCAATATGATTAAATGTGATTTAATTATTATGGATAAGAATAATGTGGATAGTAATATCCAATTATTCATAATATGTTATAAATGTGATTTATAATATATTAGAGAGAGTTAAATATAATTTACATTAGTAGATTAATTATTAATGTGTATTGGATACACATTGTCTAATTAATTGAAAATGTAAATTACATTTTGTTTTGGGTTGTGAATATGATTCACAATATTCCAATGTCAAGATTGCAATATTCCCAAAATTAATTGAGAATTATTTTTGGTGAATAAAATACCAACAAATAATTGTTGGAAAATAAGTTGAGAGAAAAACAAGGAGATGTGCAATCTCATGGGGATCCATGAGATTGCCCTCCCCATATGGGAAGAGGGGGGCGGCACCA
Organism: Ottelia alismoides; assembly: GCA_037367405.1. Classification (NCBI taxonomy): domain Eukaryota; kingdom Viridiplantae; phylum Streptophyta; class Magnoliopsida; order Alismatales; family Hydrocharitaceae; genus Ottelia; species Ottelia alismoides. Next base: position 148,153 of record JAZKJV010003801.1, on the reverse strand, counting down.
ATTCCTTTATGGAATTGGTGGCCGTCCACTTCTCCTAATGGGGAAGGTGGATCTCATTTGTTTCTTCACTCCTTATTTGGTTGGTTTAATTTGGTATTAATATATATTTGATTTATCAAATATATTTAATCAAAATTAAAACACATGTTATTGGTTTTACCAACAACAATCTTGACCATTGGATTGACATAAATCAATCTCATCCATTGATTTTTATATGTCCCATGGATTGAGATCCATGGATCCCAAAACCCTATAAATAGAGAGGCATACCATGCTCTCTCTTTACACACATGCTATTGTAGCAAACAACTCTCTCTCTCTCTCTTTCTCATACTCGACAGCCCTCTCTCTCTCTCTCTTCTTGGTGGCCGTCCACCTTGGTGGAGAGAATCGTCGACGCCCGCGCCATCGTGCTGCCGCTTCGACTCTATGCGGTTCTTCGTCTTCTTGGAGTGCTTCACTCACGAAGGAGACGTTTGATCTCGTGCGACGAGATCAGGAGCAACCGTGCTTGGATCAACTTGGATTGCGAGGACACCGCGACTCATCCCCGCGCTCGCAAGCCGTTACTCCAACGATCGAACTTGAGACAGGAGGTCTCTTTTCGTAGAGACTTGATCAACCACGCTTCAAGAGGTATTGCATTATACTTGCTATGGTTATAGATGAAACGATTTGAGAATGGTTCTCGGATCATGTGGTTTCATCGGATTAAAAATTTTAAATTCCGCTGCACCGAACAACTAGTACGACTAGTCGTTCTTCGTCGTATCCGATACGACGATCACGCTTCCGTGATGCGCTTGAGGATAATTTCCATATCCTTCAATATGAACATATGTTGCCGCATATGCAACCCGTGCGGCTAATTTCTTAAAAGTTATGTACGTGCTCATGGGTGGTGTTTGGAGGGTGTGTATGACATGCGTGTGTTTGTCTATATGTCCCAGGTTCGTCCCTACTTAAATTCTTTGCCACTATGTAAGCTTCTATTTAAACTAAGTTAAAAAAATGGAACGTAAGAAATTTAATTCACTGGATATGCTACTGTTATTTAAATTTTAGTTAAAAAAAGAATTTAAGAAATTATATTCTCCGCTTCTAAGATGCTTAAATTTGAATGTAATGTATGAATGTAATGAATGCAAGTTATGAATGTAATATATAAATGTTTGTATGAATGTAATGTATAAATGTGTATGTAAAAAATGTAATGTATGTTTGTATGTATGTATGTAGGTAATGTATGTATGAATGTAATGTGTGTATATAATGTATGTATGAATGTATTGTTTGTATGAATATAATGTATGTGTAATTGTATTGTATGAATTTAATTTATGTGTGAATGTAATGTTTGAATGTATGTAATGTATGAATGCATGAATGTAATTTATGAATGTATGAATGTAATGCATGTATGAATGTAATGAATGTAATGTATGTATGAATGTAATGTATGTATGTATGTATGTATGAATGAATGTATGAATGAATGTGTGAATGTATGAATGCACGTATGTGCGTACGTATGGATGTATATGATGCATGCATGCAAGTATGTATGTTCATTAACCTATACATACAAGTCATAAAGAATTTAATTCAATTTTAAAAAAACTTAAAATTTGGCAGCAGCTTGAGAATTAAATGCAATTGTTTTAAAACAAAAATTTAAGTAGAATCTCACAACACAATGACAGAGATATAAATTCATTTTTTAAACTAAAATTTAAACATCTTGCAAAGAATTTTATTTCTTAAATTCATTTTTAACTAAAATCCAGTGAATTAAATTTCTTAAATTCGATTTTTTTAACTTAAATTTAAGTAGCAACTTACATCGTGACAGAGAATTTAAGTAGTGACGAACCTAGTACATACAGACAAACACACACAGGTTATACATACAGCCTCCAACCACCATCCATGAGCGCACACACAACTTTTAAGAAATCAGCCGCACGGGCCGCCTATGCGGCAACATATGCTCATGTGGCATGCAAACCTAATCGATTTTATGAATCAACATATTATATGCTCCTTGCACACATAACACCCAGATATGTCATATATGAAGCCAGTGTATGTATTTTTATCCACTCATTACTTAATCAGATCATAATTGGATTTTGATTCTAAAACATATACATGATTATTCACCCAATTTGAAAGAAACCAAAACCTCCATAGAATAGTGGATAAAACTGGATTTTTATACTCATTGCCTAATCATATCATAACTGCATTTCGATTCTAAAACACATACCTGCATTTTTATCCATCCATCAGTAGAAAAAAAGAAGGGAGGATGGATGGGTTCATCGACTCCTCTTACGAAAAGGGTTGGGTGGAGGTCCGTGCAAGGAGAAGCTCGTACCACCCGTCGACCTCGGGGTTTGGTCGTCATCGACCGCTTGTGAATCCTTTCAGTCGGGAATTCTTCCGGTGTTGAGTGTGAGAGAGCAGGTCTTGATGTTGTTGATCGGGGAGGGAGGCAGGTCGGAGGTGTTGTTCCTGGGCTCGTTCGATGTGGGTGAAGTATCGGAGGCTCGGTTCCGAGGTGATATCACACAGGTGACCCCTTGGTGTATGACGACAAGGGGTCCTACCTGATTTGAAGCGAGTGCATTGTTGCGGAGGTCGATGGAGGGCTCTACTTTGTTTCACTAGCGGGACCACGATGGGTTGCTGAAATCCAAGCCATTGAAATCCCGCCAAAGAAGTTGAGCCAAATTTTGCCTTTATGAAGATGTTATCTTGGAATGTCAGGAAGTTGGGCCGACCCGAAAAAGGGTTGGGGGTTAGGAACGTAATAATGGAGGTTGGTACGGAAAATTTTCTGCTTTAGGAGACTTAGTTGTCGAGGTGCGAGGACACTGTCAGACAAGGGCTGGATGGAGGTGAATGTTTTGAGCTGGAGGCCCATGGTGCTTCGGGTGCATTGCTGACTTAATGATTGAAAGATAAGTTTGACATGCTGACGGTGTCCAAGTCTTTATTTTGTTTGTCCGTGGGATTGAGAAGGAAGGTGAATGGTCTGTGCTTCTTGTGACGAACGTCTATGACCCGACAGGTGCAGAGAGGGGCTCTTCGGCGGCGGAGCTGGAGGAGTTGGGTGCAGCAAGCGTAACTAGGGTCAGGATCATTGGTGGTGACCTGAATGTGACTCTACTTCCTGATGACCGACCTCAGCAGGGTGGTGGTAGGGATCTGAGTTCGGAGGCCTTCAGGAGAGTGGCCAACTCCTTGGGCCTATCGATTAATGATGCGGTTCGGTGTGCCTTAACTTGGTGGAATGTGAGGTCGCGATCTAGACTGGATCGCTTCTTGTTGTCACCTGAAGGGGTGGAGTCAGTTCCCTCTATCTCGGGCTTGGGCGCTACCACAGGCATATTCTGATCACACACCGATCCTTAGTAAAGACGGAAATTTTGGAGGTGTTGAATGAGTTCAGGGAAGGGAACGGAGGCTTCGAGAACATTAATAGAACATTGTTGTTCCTCCTATGAAGGAGTCTCCAGTGAGGGCAAAGAAATTCAGGCCGATTGCGCTTTTCAATGCTCTCTATTTTATAGTGGCTAAATTACTAGCAAATAGACACAAGGTGTTGTTGGACTTAGTTGCGGTACGGGGGCAGTTAACGTTCATTTAGAGGCGTCAGATGGCGGATGGGTTGGTCATGGCATCAGAGAGCTGCCTTGATTGGAATCAGTTAAAAAAAATGAGGTGCTTTGGAAGATCAACTATGTCGAAGCATATGATTGTGTTGATTGGAGATTTTTGTGGGCATCTCTGCAGCGGAGGGGATTCCCAGAGGTTTGTGTGGAATGGATGAAGCAACGTGTCACTAGCTCCTCCTACTCGATCTTGGTGAATGGCTAACCGGAGGGGAGCTTCTTTCAGCCTCAGTGTGGTGTCCGTCAGGGGTGCTCGTTGACTCCCATGCTCTTTGTCCAGGTGGCGGATGCTCTGGCAGTTCTGTTCAGGCTTGTGGTAAAAACGGGTGGTGTGTGGGCTTTCGGTTGGGGGATATCTATATCCCTTCGCTTCAGTATACAGATGATATGATCTTATTCCTTAGAGGCTCGGAAGAGCAGAGCTGCAACGTGGCACGCCTGGTCGATATTTTTAGCAGTCAATCTGGTCTTGAGGTCAATATGCACAAGTCAGAGGTCACTATATTTGGGATGGATGACACAGAATGCACCAGATTCGTGGAGTGGGATGAGTACCCCCTGGGGGAGTTTCCTTTCTCCTACCTGGGGGTACCACTGGCGGCAGGCAAGTTAAAAAAGTCAAATTGGGAAAGTGTTGTGGACATAATGGAGCAGATTGACTTGCTGGAAAGCACTCACATTATCTCGGGGTGGGAAGTTGACTCTCCTTACACATGTACCCACAGTCATCCCTATCTTCTTCTACTCGACTCGGTTGATGCCGGTTGGGGTTAGGAGGAAGGTTGAGTTTTTGATGAGGACCTTCTTTTGATCGGACGGTAAACAATAGAGGTCTAGGTTGCATCTGGTGAGTTGGGATGAGATGACGAAGGGGATTAGCGAAGGGGGCCTTAGGTACATGATAAGGCCGACCGCATAGGAATCCAGCTAGCTCAAATAATTATGTAGTCCCAAACAAGCTCCTCCCGATCAGCCTCTGCATCCTGGCAAATGACCGATAAACCTACTTTATAGAAAAACTCCCCTCCATCCATGTAAAATGATCCCTGTCCTCGTCGAGGACATCAACATCCGCTAGATCCCTCAAGAGTGCCACGATCTCATTCTACCTCTGGTCCGACAAAGAAGAAGCGAAGGTTGGGTACCAAGAACCTACCAACCAAACCCATCATAGCATTCTTATCACCCGCAATAGGGAAGAGGCACGAGTATATCTCACTAAGAGGACCATCCCCCAACCAATCATCTTTCAAGAAGCCAAAGTTGTGCCCGTCGCCCAATGTCAGTCTCACGAGAACACTCACCTCCAGCTTGACACCAGAGATCCCCTTCCAAACATACATAGATACATACATACATTCATATATACATTACATTCAAACATACATTCCATTAATTCTTATATTGCATTCATGCATTACATTCATAAATACATTACATTCAAACATACATTCATATATACATTACATTCAAACATACATTACACACATGCATTACATACATACATATATTACATACATACATACATACATTCGCAAATTACATTCATACATTACATTCATACATTAAATTCATAAATACAGTCATCCACTACATCGACTACATCTGTACATTACATTGATAAATTACATTCATACATTACATTCATACATTACATTCCTTTGTAACAATCATATGTACATTACATACATTAGATTGATACATATGTTACATATATTACATGCGCACATACATCACATTCGTACATTACATTCATACATACTTTCATACAATTCATTCATACATTACATTTATACATAAATCATTACATTCATTACATACATCACATTCATTCATAGAGACATTCATACATTCATATTACATTACATTCATTACAATCATTCATTCATAGAGATATTCATACATTCATATTACATTACATTCATTACAATCATTCATTCATAGAGCATTCATACATTCATATTACATACACGCATACATTACATTCATACATACATTACATATACTACATTCATGCATACATTACATTCATACATTACATTCATCACGCATGCACACCACACACACAAACAATACATTCATACATACATTACATTCATACATATATTACATTCTTTCATACATTACATTCATTCATTGCATTCATTATATACATACATTCATACAATATATTAATTACATACCTACATTACATCCATTACATACATTCATTACATCCATTACATACATTCATTGCATACATACATTCATACATATATACAAACATACATAAATACATACATGCATTACATTAACACACACATTACATTGGTACATACTTACATTCATACATGCATCACATACATTCATACATTACATACATTCAAACATTACATACAATCATACATTACATTCATTCATACATTCATAAATACATTACATTCATACATACATTACATTCATACATATATTACATTCATACATACATTACATTCATACAATACATTCATACATTACAATCATACATTATAGGCATACATTACATTCATTACATACATACATACATTATATTCATTACATTCATTACATACATTACTTTCATTACATACATACATTACATACATTCATGCATACATTCATACATTACATTCATTGCATACATTCATACATATATTCATAAATATATTCAAACATTAGATTCATACATACATTCACACATTACATTCATACATACATTTATACATTACATTCATACATACAATAAATTCATAACAATTATTCATACATTATATTCAGACATACATTATATTCATATATATATTACATACATTACATTCATGCATTACATTCATATGTACATTACATACGTTACATTTATACATATGTCACATATATTACATTCATACATAAATTACATATGTACATGAGATTCACATATACATTCTTACATTACATTCATACATTATAATTATATACAAATTCATTACATACATTTATACATTTATAAATACATTCAATACATTCATTTATACTACATCCATACATACATTATATTCATACATTCATTACATACATTCATTAAAAGCATTCATAAATTCATACATACATTACATTCATTCATACATTCATACATACATTACATCGATACATACATTACGTTCATTACATTCATACATTATATTACATATATACTTACATACACTACATACATACACACACATTACACACAAACACATTACACTCACACACACCCCCACACATCACACACACACACATTACATTCATACATACATAACATCCATGCATACATTCCTAAATTACATTCATCCATTACATTCATTACATACATACATACATTCATACATTACATGCATACATTACATTCATTCATTACATATAAACATTACATTTAGGGATTTTATCACTTGTGCCCCTCCGAGATATCGCAATATCAGTTATGCCCCTATCTTTTTGGTAATATCAGTTGTGCCCCTCAAAACTTGCTCCGTCATCAGTTGTGCCCTTCCGTTACATTAACCGTCAAAAAATTGAAATAACCATAGTTTACTCAAACCATGGTGTGGTTAAGAGGGGTATTATGGTCAAAATAAAATCAAATGAGAAGGAGGGTTGGGGAGGAGGTGCGGGGCTGTGGAGGAGGTACGGACTGGCGACAGGGGCCGGGGGAAGTACGTGGCTGCGGGAGGTCGGGGGTTGACGATGGTTGCGCGGTTGCACGGTTGCGCGGTGCGGAGCAGGGGAGGTGGCGGTGCGGGGCAGGGGGAGGGGGAGCAGGGGGCGCGCGCGTGTGGGGAGGGGGTGCAACCTAGGAGGAGGGGGAGTAGGGGGCGGCACCGGTGAGGTGAGGAGGTGCGGGGGGAGGTCAGGGCAGGGGGCAGAGGGCGGTCTGGGCAGAGGGAGGTTGGGGCGGAGGGAGGCGAGGGCAGGGGGCGGGGGAGGTCTGGGCGGAGGGAGGCGAGGGCACAGGGGGCTGAGGGGCGGTCTGAGCGGATGGAGGCGAGGGCATAGGGGGCGGAGGGGCGGTCTGGGCGGAGGGAGGTTGGGGCGGAGGGAGGCGAGGGCAGGGGGCGGGGGTGGTCTGGGCGGAGGAGGCGAGGGCGGAGGGAGGCGAGGGCAGGGGGGAGGTTTGGACGGAGGGAGGCGAGGGCGGAGGGAGTCGAGGGTAGGGGGCGGGGGGAGGTCTGGGCGGAAGTGAGGGAGGAAGGAGGCGAAGGCATAGGGGGCGGAGGGGCGAGGGCACAGGGGGCGGAGGGGCGAGGGCACAGGGGGCGGTTGGGGTGGCCTGGAGGCTGGGGCGGAGGGGCGGCAGGGGGCGGCGTCAGGGAGGGGAGACGAGGGCGGAGGGCTGCAGGGGATGGGGGAGGTCGGGGCTACCTCGAGGCTGGGGTGGAGGGGCGGCGCCGGGGAGGGGAGGGGAGCTCGGGGCGGAGCTGGGCGGTACGGGGCAGGGGGCGGGGGCGGAGAGGGAGGAGGAGGGAGGAGGAGGAAGAGGATGGGAAAGAGGAGGAAGAAGAAGAGGATGAGGAAGAAGGTATAAAATGACCACATAATCTTTTGTTTTAAATTAATTCCGCTTATGTCCTCAAAGTTAACGTTCGTTTGCACTGTGGATGGACGGTCATTAACCCGAGGGGCACAAGTGATAAATTAGCAAGTTTTGAGGGGCACAACTGATATTACCAAAAAGATAGGGGCATAACTGAAATTGCGATATCTCGGAGGGGCACAAGTGATAAAATCCCTTACATTTATTACGTATATAGATAGATTCATTTATACATTACATTCATATTTACACTCATACATTACATTCATTACATACATACGTTACATACTTACAAACATTCATACAATACATTCATACATACATTCATACATTACATTCAATCAATAAATTTATCACATTCATTACATAGATACATTAAATTCATAACATACATTCATGCATACATTCATACATTACATTAATAACATCCGTCATACCAATACATTCATACATACATTCATACATTACATTCATACGTACAATCATACATTACATTCATTACATTAATTCATACAATACATATATTACATTCATTACATGCATACATTACATTCAAACATTCAATACATCCATACATTACATTCAAACATTTAAACATTCATTACATTCATACGTTACATTACGTACAACCATACATACATACATTACATTACATACATACATTACATACACACATATATACATTACATCCATACATACACTACATACATACATACATACATACATACATACATACATACATTCGTACATACATTACATTCATACATATGTTACAATAGTACATTACAATCATACATACATTACATTCATACATGCATGCATACATTACATTCATACATACATTACATATATACATTCACGCATACATTACATTCATCATGCATGCACACCACACACACAAATAATACATTCATGCATACATTACATTCATACATATATTACATTCATTCATACATTACATTCATTCATTACATTCATTATATACATACATTCATACAATATATTAGTCACACACATTACATCCATTACATTCATTCATTACATCCATTACATACATTCATTACATACATACATTCATACATACCTACAAACATACATACAAACATACATACATGTTGGACATGCGAGCCCACGGCGAGCCATTATGCAATAAATGTTATTGCACCATATCATTCCCTGATCTGAAATGAAGAATAAATAATTTGCATAATAGGTCCCTTAGTACAATTAGGGTTATGTACCATTGCCATCTTAATGATCATACAACTGTTGATTCAATAATTGAATCATAGAGGCTGGTACTTGGATGAATATCGAAAGAGTTAGATTGAGGACTCATTAAGCACCGTCAAATGATTGTTAAGAGATGGTCTCCAACCTGAGTAGGAGAAGGCAATCCTTTCTCAATTAGGATGATATCTGACCGACCTCTTGATGCAGGTCCTCTGCATAGGAATAGAGATTCGGAGGTGTTAGATTAGTTAGGTCAAAGAGTTGACTTAACGGGATCAAGATAACCAAATTCCTATATCGTATGCTATCACGATACAGGCACGCATCCTCTGACCGGAGACAGATGTGTTACTATATGTCTATGTACATTTGGCAGACCAATAGGTTGATGACCTAACCAAGGTCTATACACCGAGGCATTGGTGTGCATGTAAGGGCATATGAGTAATACGATCTCTCAAAGGGATCATACAGGTTCATTTACTGAACCGGAAGACATGAGCTTAGTCATGAGATATTGTGAAGAATCAAATTTCGTGCACGATCATCTCGCTTTGGAAGCTTGACTGAATTTGTAGGTTTGATATATACTTTTGGAAAGTATATGATCAAGACCTAGGTATGATATATGCTTTTTGGAAAGTATATGATCGATACCAACTCCCAATGATCGAATGAGAAACTTACTGATAAAACCATGAAGTAGACAGTATAAAGTTGATCCAATACTTCAGGTTTATTCTGAGTCTTCCAGTATGCAGGATGTACTGGTATTGGGAATACCTGAGGGTGATGTAATCATAAACGATTGTATAACCATGACGCTTCCATTCCTATGGAGTGATGAAACGGGTCTGGATTTTAGTGACTCCTCTCAGTAGAGAAGTGATCTGATCTTGGTCCAAGTATTGGACATTGATCTGAATGTGATTCATATCCAATGAGAAGATTAGGATTTGCGGTCTTGATTTAATCAAGCATCTATGGGAGGCCCGCGATCTGGATTTGAGATATGACCTCAATATCCAAATCACTATACGTGGAACAATACAATTACCCTGTCCTTATCTCCAAGTATTCGCGGAGAAAGCGCATTATCCTTGAAGGAGGTCATGGATAATTCTATTGTTGATATATGTATCCGAGCATTGAGAAAATTGATAATTAAATGTGATCTAATTATCATGAATAATATGAATTTGATTCATATTATAAAGAGAGTTATCTAAGATAATTAAATGTGATTTAATTATCAAAGATGTGAATAATATGAATGTGATTCATATTATTTAAGAACAAGGGAATAGAGATCCAAGATGATTAAATGCGATTTAATTATCATGGATATGAATAATGTGGATAACAATATCCATATTAGTCATATATATTATAAATACGATTTTTAGTATATAAGATAGAGCTATTTGTAATTTTTATTTGTTAATTAAAGGTTGATGTGAATTGGATTCACATTGGACATTAAATTGAAAATGTAATTTACATTTTATTTTGGATTGTGAATGTGATTCATAAATCTCTAATGGCAAGATTGCAATGTTTACAAAATAGATTGGATTTATTTTTGTGAAATAATATACAACAAAAGTTGTTGCAAATATTAGAGAGAATCATGAGATAATGCAATCTCATATAATAGGAGAGAGGCATCCAACTTCCCTATAGGAAGAGTGTACGGCCACAATTCCCATAAGGAATGTGGTGGCTGTCCACCCTCCTTATGGAAGGAGGCTTTCCTCCTTCCTATTTCTCTAATAGAGACTGATTTGATATAAATCAAATTATATTCTATATATATATTTGATTTTATTAAATTAATTGTTATTGGTTTTTACCAACACAAATCTTAGCCATTAAAAGAAACACAATTAATGAAAGCCATTGGATTTGTGTTGCCCATGGATTGAGATCCATGGATCCCAAAATATTATAAAAGGAGAGGCACCCCTTTGCTCTTCTTTACACAACACACAAGAGAAAATAAGTCTCTCTCTCTTTCTTTCTCTCTCTACATGTCTACTCTCTCTCTCTCTCCCTCTCATGGTCGTCCACCATGGATGCCCTAGAGGGAGTCTCCATCGCCGCAACGTCGTCGTTATGTTGCCCGATCATTTGCTCGTAGATCTTCGTCTCCTTCAGTGCGCCTCACTCATGAATAAGACGTCGGATCTCGTGTGACGAGACCAGGAGATCCGTCACTTGGATCATCAACATGGATTGTGAGAAGCACGTGATTCATCCCCACCCTCGCACGCTCCTCCTCCGTCGGATCGGACTTGAGACAGGAGGTCTCTTCGTTTAGAGACTCGATCGCAACCACGCTTCAAGAGGTAATCCTATTACTTGTTTGTGGTTTAGACGAAACGATCCGAGAAGTGTTCTTGGATCATGTGGTTTCGTCACGTAAAAATTTTAATTTCCGCTGCATAGAACAACTAGTACGACTAGTCGTTCTTCGTCGTATTCGATACGATGCTCACGCTTCCGTGATGCGCTTGAGGATCTAACCATATCCTTCAAGTGGTATCAGAGACTTAGGTCGGTGGTTTTGGATACGATCCATTAGCCGATGACAACTTGGGTTCATTAGGGTTTGCGGAAGTTTTCTAGCATTTCATTTTCGCAACTATATTATTTCGCAACTATATTTTGAGATTATTTTCGGCACTGTTTAAATTGTTTAAACACGAAAATAATAATTGGATTGTGTTCCCCATTAAATAAGGAAATCGTAGGATCTGAGTTTACGTGATTTGGATTCCGTTTGCTCGAGATATGGTTGTTTTAATGAACATATATTCACTGTTGCGGGAACTGCGAATCTTAACGTGATTAATGAGTTAATTACTGTTTTGATCCGCCTTGAAATGAGTGAAATATCACTTAGGTTCTGTCCTAAATCAAATCAGAAATCTTTGAAAATTGAGTTTTGTCTAATTTGGATTTAAATTGATTGAGATATGTTAATTTTAGTGAGTAGGGGTCACTGCTGAAATGACAGTCCTAATCAAGAACCATGTGATTCTCAATTAGTGAAATTAATTGTTAATTTCATGAAATAATTATGAAAAATATTTGAGAAATATTTAATGATGATTATTTCCTTAATTGACATGGCCTCAACCAATAAATTGATTAGATTTGATCAAGATCATAATTGGAAACACAATCAACAAACTTCTTGCTTGAATAGGATTGGGAATTTGTCTAATAAATTTTCTTATAATCAAAATTGTTTTGATTATTACTATATGGTATAATTTCGGTTGAAGAACCGATGATCATCTCAAGTACAAAATTGATCTATTTGGCATTATCCTTTCCTGAGGTGGATATGGTGTCTAGTCGGAGAGCATTGGGGTAGCGGGTTGCAACGTATGTGGTACGTCCCACTCTCGTCGGTACCGGCCATGACAACGGGTAGGAACTCGATAATGCCGGAGAAATCAAGATGTATTTTTTTAATTATTAAAATTCGAATCAATACGTACTTTGAGATAATAACATACATTCAAGTAAAACAATCAAGTTTGTTGATTGAATTGGACTGATAATTAATTTAATATGATTGAAGTAATTATATCCAATTAAAAATACTATATTATGAATAGATGTGTATTTCCCTTGGAAGAATTAATTATGTGAATATGATTCATGATAACTAATTAAAATTTGAATATGATATGGACGATCACATAAGTGACATCCATGGTCTCCCGTCAAGGCGAAGGGTACCATCGCTAGAGATTGTATGTCAGAGACGCCTGTCCGAAGTGACAGCTCCTGCATACAAGCCATTTGGATCGGGCTCTTCGCTTCTCGAAAGAGTAAGGATGTATGCTTAGTGACCCCAATATCGGGCCCTCATATGATTGGGGCGATATTGGATTGCGCATAGCGAGTTGTATTCCTGTTGGCGGTTGGTTCAATTAATGACAGGTCAACATCGCCTTAGGGGTGGTGGGCCCGGGTGTTAAAGGACCGAATTGGGAGATGCAAGTTGGACTTGCAAGGCGGAATGTGTTCCCGCTTCTTTTTATCTGAGTTGTACGTTCTCATATTATTGGGATGTAACAAAGATAAGGAAGGAGATCCCAGATCTTGCTTGAGATATAATGGTAAGTATATCTCTTACATTGAAAGTGATTAAGGGAATGAACTTTCAGTGTTGATAAGGCAAGATAACTTTTATATAAAAATTCCTAAATCAAAGTAAAATATGTATATATATAAATATATACACTAATGCAAATTTCTTATTTTAGATAATCCTTCATTAAACACACTCAATGTTATACTCAATAATAACCAGTAAAATATCATGAATTGGACTCATGATCCAGATATTGTACTTGCAGTTAGACACATAATGTATGTGGTTGCAATGTGCAAGTTTCCTCATAATAATTAGGAATGACAATTAAATAGATAATAGGACTACAACCCTAGGATTTGTATGTCTCTATAGCCTTGATCTCTCATCGGATGTACTTTGGAAGTGACATATCGATGATGATCGCAATTGTCAATTAATCCTTATAAAAATCTAAGAAGATATTCTGGCATACATATGTGCTCTTGACATTTATCATGTATGACACGGTTCACTGCATCATGGTAGCTCTATAAGAGATGATGAATTCAAAATGTTTGAATACCTACCTGAACCAATATTTCAAGAGTTTAGATGGACGTAGACATGATGAGTGTCATCATTCTACTGTCTATACTCTAGTCATTCATGAAGCTTCATAATATTCATATTGTATGAATTTAATGAAGCGTGTATAAATGTCGAAATGCTCTTACATTGAATTCTTTTGAATTTAACATAAGAGATCCTTAGTCTTAAGCAATGGTTGTTTATAGATAAAGGAAGCGCAGTGGAAGAATGGGTCAGACCCAAGATGAGAAGGATAGTCAAGGAGTTGATTGTACTTCTGTGACTTCCATATGACATCCAAAGAGTTGGATGAATGCCAATACTGCAATAAGTTGATGTGTTGATAGTATGACTATCAAGTCTATCTAGAATCCTTAGAGAAGGAATCAGATAGTACATCAGAATAATCTACATATAATCATTGAAATTGACTTTCTTATTTGATAAGATAAAGTCTAATAATTGTATCACAATCTTTTAATGACACTCGCAATTGGTTGCATATGCATTAGAAGATTAGGATTTTGATGCAACTGTTGCAACAATCTCTATTGGATATAAAGACTTCATTATTTCAATGGGAGCCCTTAGTCTTGGAGAATGTCTCTATGACCTGGATATTAGAAATACAGTCATAGTTTATTTTCAAGTGTTGGAAATAAACATGAATTCTGAAATAAACCTATCATAAAGAGTTATGATGGATATATTTCAGATAGTAGTCTGGCATCTAGTGGGCTCTACTAAATTAGAAAATTAATGAATGGTTTTAACAATGGTTTAGCATCAAACCTTGGACATTTATCTCAATCCATGAGCAACACAAATCCAATGGCTCTCATTGATTGTGTTTCTTTTAATGGCTAAGATTTGTGTTGGTAAAAACCAACAACAATTAATTTAATTTATATTAAATCTATATTGATAAATCAATATAAATCAATCCCAAATTAAATCAATCAAGCATGGAGATTGTGGAATGAAGATTACCTCCTTCCATAATATTGGATTTGGTGGCAATCTCATGCAATCTCATGAGATCTCATGAGATTACATTATTCCAAGGAAATCTCTAAGATTTACAACAACACTTGTTGTAAATTATTCTACAAAAATAATTGATAATTATTTTGTGAACATTGCAATCTTGCCATTGGAAAATTGTGAATCATATTCACAACTCAAAATAAAATGTGAACTACATTTTCAATTAATTGTCCAATGTGAATCCAATTCACATCAACATTTAATTAACAAATGAAAATTACAAATAGCTATCTCTTATATATTATAAATCACATTTATAATATATATGACTAATATGGATATTGCTATCCACATTATTCATATCAATGATAATTAAATCACATTTAATCATCTTGGATCTCTATTCTCGTGTGCTCAAATAATATGAATCGCATTCACATTATTCACATCATTGATAATCAAATCTCATTTAATTATCTAAGATAACTCTCTTTATAATATGAATCAAATTCATATTACTCATGATAATTAAATCACATTTAATTATCCATTTTTTCAATGCTTGGATACATAATATCAACAATGGAATTATCCATGAACTCCTTCAAGGATAATGCGCTTTCTCCGCGAATACTTGGAGATAAGGACATGGCGATTGTATTGTTCCACGTATAGTGACTTGGATATTGAGATCATATCTCAAATCCAGATCGCGGGCCTCCCATAGATGCTTGATTAAATTAAGACCGCAAATCTAATCTTCTCATTGCATCTGAATCACATTCAGATCAATGTCCAACATCTGGACCAAGATCAGATTACTTCTCTACCGAGAGGAGTCACTAAAATCCAGACCTGCTTCATCACTCCCTAGGAATGGAAGCGTCATGGTTATACAATCGTTTACGATCACACCACCCTCAGGTATTCCAATACCTGTACATCCTGCATACTGGAAGACTCAGATTAAACCCGAAGTATTGGATCAACTTTATAGTGTCTACTTCATGGTTTTATCAGTAAGTTTCTCATTCGATCATTGGGAGTCGGTATCGATCATATACTTTCCAAAAGCATATATCATACCTAGGTCTTGATCATATACTTTCCAAAAGTATATATCAAACCAACAAATTCAGTCAATCTTCCCAAAGCGAGACGATCGTGCGCACGGAATTTGATTCTTCCCAATATCCCATGAGTAAGCTCATGTCTTCCGGTTCAGTAACTGAACCTGTATGATCCATCCCATGAGTAAGCTCATGTCTTCCCGGTTCAGTAACTGAACCTGTATGATCCCTTTGAGAGATCGTATTACTCATATACCCTTATATGCACACCAACGCGTCGGTTTATAGACCTTGGTTAGGTCATCAACCTATTGGTCTGCCAAATGTACATACTCAAACATATAGTAACACATCTGTCTCCGGTCAGAGGATGCATGCCTGTATCGTGACAGCATACGATATACGACTTTGGTTATCTCGATCTCGTTAAGTCAACTCTTTGATCTAACTAATCTGACACCTCCGAATCTCTATTCCCTATGCAGAGGACCTGCATCAAGAGGTCGGTCAGATATAAGCCTAAATGAGAAAGGATTGCCATCTCCTACTCAGGCTGGAGATCATCTCTTAACAATCATTTGACGGTGCTTGATGAGTCCTCAATCTAGCCCTTTAGATATTCATCCAAGCACCAGCCTCTATGATTCAATAGTTGAATCAACAGCAGTATGATTATTAAGATAGCCATGGTACGTAACCCTAATTGTACTAAGGGATCTATTATGCAAACTATTTTATTCTTCATTTCAAATCAGGAAATGATATTTACAATAACATTTATTGCATAATGGGTCGCCGTGGGATCGCATGTCCAACAACCGCTGGTGGCAGGCAAGTTAAAAAGTCAGATTGGGAAAGTGTTGTGCACATAATGGAGCAGATTGACTTGCCAGTAGGCGGTCACCTTATCGCGGGGTGGGAAGCTGACTCTCCTTACGCATGTACTCACAATCATCCCAATCTTCTTCTACTAGACTCGGTCGATGCCGGTTAGGGTTAGGAGGAAGGTTGAATCTTTGATGAGGACTTTCTTTTGATCAAATGGTAAACAACAGAGGTCCAGTTTGCATCTGGTGAGTTGGGATGAGATGACGAAGGGGAATAGCGAAGGGGGCCTTGGGGTACATGATAAGACCGACTGCATAGGAATCCATCTAGTTCAAATAATTTTGTAGTCCCAAACGGGCTCCTCCAGATCAGCTCCATGTATCCTGGTGAGTGACCGATAAACCTTCTGTATAGAAAAGCTCCCCTCCATCCATGTAAAATGATCCTTGTCCTCGTCGAGCCCATCAACATCCATTAGATCCCTTAAGAGTGCCACGATCTCATTCTACCTCCGGTCCGACAAAGCAGAAGCGAAGGTTGGGTACCAAGAGCCCGCGGACCAAATCCATCATAGCATTCTTGTCACCCGCGATAGCGAAGAAGCACAAGTATCTCTCACTAACCAATCATCTTTCAAGAAGACAAAGTCATGCCCATCACCCAGCGAAAGTCTTACGAGAACACAGCTCCGGCATGACACTAGATATCCCCTTCGAAACATACATTCATATATACATTACATTCAAACATATATTCCATTCATTCTTATATTACATTCATACATTACATTCATAAATACATTACACT
This sequence comes from Ottelia alismoides, assembly GCA_037367405.1. Lineage (NCBI taxonomy): Eukaryota > Viridiplantae > Streptophyta > Magnoliopsida > Alismatales > Hydrocharitaceae > Ottelia > Ottelia alismoides. The sequence continues at coordinate 130,318 of JAZKJV010003801.1, read as the reverse complement.
CAAACATACATTCATATATATATATATATATATTCCATTCATGCATACATTACACATATGCATTACATTCATACACATACATACATTCACGAATTACATTCATATATTACGCTTATAAATACAATCATCTCCTACATCCGTACATTACATTGATACATTACATTCATATATACATTCATACATTACATTCTTTCATTACAATCATATATACGTCACATACATTACATTCTTACATACGTTACACATATTATATTCATACATACATTATATTCGTACATTACATTCATACATACATTCATACAATCCATTCATACATTACATTTATACATAAATCATTACATACATTACATTCTTTCCTAGAGGCATTCATACATTCATATCACAATACATTCATTAAATTCATTCATTCTACATTCATACATACGCTGCATTCATATATACATATATTACATACACACATACATTACATTCATGCATACATTAAATATATTACGTTCACGTATACATTACATCCATACATTACATTCATACATATATTACATTCATTCATAATTACATGCATTCATTACATTCATTATATACATACATTCAAACAATATATTCATTACATACATACATTACATCCATTCATTACATACATTCATTACATGCATACATTCATACATACATACATACATTCATGCATTACATTAATACATACATTACATTGATACATACATTACATTCATACATACATCACATACATCCATACATTACATATATTCATACAATACATTCATACATACAATACATTTATAACATAACATACAATATATTCATACATACATTACATTCATACATATATTACATTCATTCATACATTACATTCATTCATTACATTCATTATTTACATACATTCATACAATATATTAATTACATACATACATTACATACATACATTACATCCATTACATACATTCATTACATACATAGATTCATACATACATGCATTACATTAATACACACATTACATTGATGCATACATTACATTCATACATACTTCACATACATTCATACATTACATACATTCATACATTACATACAATCATGCATTATCTTCATTTATACATTCATACATACACTTATACATACATTACATTAATACATATATTACATTAATACATACATTACATTCATACATTACAATCATACATTATAGTCATACATTACATTAATTACATACATACATTATATTGATTACATTCATTACATGCATATATTACATTCATTACATACATTACATACATTCATGCATACATTTATACATACATTCATACATTACATACATTCATACATATATTCATAAATATATTCAAACATTCATACATACATTCACACATTACATTCATGCATACATTTATACATTACATTAATACATACCATAAATTCATTACAATTATTCATATATTACATTCATACATATATTATATTCATACATATATTACATACATACGTACATAACATTCATGCATTACACTCATATGTACGTTACACACGTTACATTTATACATACGTTACATATATTACATTTATACATACATTACATCCGTAAATTACATTTATATATACATTCTTACATTACATTCATACATTACAATTATATACAAATTCATTACATTCATTACATACATTTATACATACATTTATACATTCAATACATTCATTTATAGTACATTCATACATACATTATATGAATACATTCATTGCATACATTAATTAAATGCATTCATAAATTCATACATACATAAATTAATACATAGATTACATTCCTTCGTACATTCATACATTACATTCATACATTACATTCATACATAAGTTCATTCATTACATTGATACATACATTACATTCATTACATTCATACATTATATTACATATATACTTACATACATACTTAGATACACTACATACACACACACACACATTACACACAAACACATTACACCCACCCACACACACACACGCACACACATTACATTCATACAAACATAACATCCATACATACATTCCTAAATTACATTCATCCATTAGATTCATTACATACATTCATACATTCATACATTATATTACATACATACATACTTACATACACTACACACACACATTACACATTACACACAAACACATTACACCCACCCACACACGCACACACATCACACACACACACATTCATACATATACAACATCCTTACATACATTCCTAAATTACATTCATCCATTAGATTCATTACATACATACATTCATACATTATACTCATACATTACATACACTACATAGACACACACACCATACACACAAACATATTACACCCACCCACAGACACACACACATCACACACATCACACATGCACACACATTACATTCATACATACATAGCATCCATACATATTACATACATTCCTAAATTACATTCATCCATTACATTCATTACATACATACATACATACATTCATACATTACACTTATACATTACATTCATTTATTACATTCATTGCATACATTACATTCATTACATGCATACATTACATTCGTTACGTACATATATAGATTCATTTATACATTACATTCATATGTACATTCATACATTACATTCATTACATACATACGTTACATACTTACATACATTCATACATTACATTCATACATACGATTAGATTCAATCATTAAATTTATTACATTCATTACATAGGTACATTAAATTCATTACATACATTCACGCATACATTCATACATTACACTAATTACATACATTTATATAATACATTCATACATTACATTCATATGTATACTCACACATTACATTCATCACATTCATTCATACAATACATACATACATTACATTCATTACATGCATACATTATATTCAAACATTCAATACATTCATACATTACATTTAAACATTCAGACATTCATTACATCCATACATTACATTACGTACAACCATACATACATACATTACATTACATACATTCATTACATACACATATGCATACATTACATCCATACATTACACTACATACATACATACATTTGTACATACATTACATTCATACATATATTACAATAATACATTACAGTCATACATACATTCATTGGGAACGATGGGAGAGTGATGTGAAGGCTCCTTTGGCTAGAGGGGAGAGCGAGGTGGAGGCTCCATCGGCGCGAGGGAATAACAGGGTGAAGGCTCTAACGACACGACGAGAGAGCTGGGCTAAGGCTCCTTCGGCGAGAGGGGTGAGAGTTACTGTGGCGACCTTACTAGCAAGGGAGGATGGGTGGAGGTCGTAGCTTGAAGGGGCTCGCACATGGAGAGGCGACCGCTAGTAACCATTCGTAAATCCTTTCGGAGGAGACTGCTTTTGCTATGGCTCATCGAGGCATTGGGCTCGTCAATGTTGTGAACCAGTGCAGTGTTTCCGTTGTCGTTGCCTCGCACACACTACCAGAATGTGCACTTCGTTGCGGAGGGGTGAGCAGAGCCTGGTGACGCTGATCGAAGAGGGAGGGTCGAATGCTCTGTTCTTGGGGCCCTCTGATGTGAGGGAAGTTTATGCAGCTCGTTTTCGTGGGGATGTTTTGCAGGTGACACCATGGCGTGTGGTGGAAAGGGGGCTTACCAAAGTAGAGGCAGGAGACTTGATGTGGTGGTCTACAGAGGGGAGGTCTTTTCTACAATGGCGGTGAGTGCTGGCATAAAATGGAAAATTACAACCAAAGCCTTTGAATCGGATTTGAGTTAAGGACCTTCCTTTTGTTGCGAGAAGGATGTCGAAGGTTCGAGAATTGTTTCGTGGGATTGCGGAGGTGGTTGAAGTTGAGAGTTCTTCGCCTCTTCCTCCGAAAAAAGAACCACCAAACTCTCCGCCTGCTCACTAGACAAAGACTCCACCCCTGTTCTTAGCCAACTCCAGCCTCACCCCTCTTCTCCTTCGTGAAGTCTCCACGAAGTGGCCCCGCAACACACTGCCTATATGCCCCTCCCCCGCAATGCACTGCCTATCTCGTCCTATTAGCATCACCCTTTTTCAACCAGCTCTGCCTCGATTTTTGCCTCCACTCCACCTCCTCCTTTCTGTCCTCTAACATCAACTCCTCAAGCAAGTCCAATCTCTCCGCCACCTCCTCCTGGTCCAACCCCCTCTCATCATCAAGTCCATCTTGTTAGCCATGTGAGCCCGAGGCGAACCATTCTTACAATAAATGTTATTGTAATATATGATTTATGAATAAAAGTTATTGATTGTTTCACTCCCTTTCTGATATTAAATGAAATAATGCACTATAAGGACCCTTTGTACAATTAGGGTTATGTACTGTAGCCGTCTTGATAATCATACAACTGTTAATTCACTAACTGAATCATAAAGGTTGGTGCTTGGATGAATATCTAAGGAGTTAGATAGAGGACTCATCAAGCACCGTCAAATGATTATTAAGAGATGATCTCCAGCATGAGTTGGAGATGGCAATCCTCTCTCATTAAGGCTGATATCTGACTGACCACTTGATGCAGGTCCTCTGCATGGGAATAGTGATTCAGAGGTGTCTGATTAGTTAGGTCAAAGGGTTGACTTAATGAGATCGAGATAACCTAAGTCCTATATTGAATATTGTCACAATATAGGCCCACATCCTCTGACCAGAGACATATGTGTTACTATATGTCTGAGTATGTACATTTGGCAGACCAATATGTTGATGACTTAACGAAGGTCTTTACACCGGCGAGCTAGTGTGCATGTAAGGGCATATGAGTAATACGATCTCTCAAAGGGATCATACAGGTTCACTTGTGAATCGGAAGACATGAGCTCACTCATGAGGTATTGGGACCAATCAAATTCCATGCATGGTCATCGTGCTTTGGAAGCATGACAAGAATTTGAAGGTATGATATATGCGTTGGGAAAGCATATGATCAATATCGATTCCCAATGACCAAGATAAAGAAACTTGAATATTAAACCATAAAGAAGACATTATAAAATTGATCTATATCTTTGGGATTATCATAAGTTTTCCAATATGTAGGATGTACAAGTATTAGGAATACCTAAGGGTGATGTGATCATAAACGATTGTATAACCATGACGTTTCCATTCCGAGGGAGTGATGAAATAGGTTTGGATTTTAGTGACTCCTCTCAGTAGAGAAGTAATCTGATCTTGGTCTAAGTGTTGGACATTGATCTGAATAAGATTCAGATTCAATGAGAAGATTAGATTTACGGTCTTGATTTAATCAAGCATCTATGAGAGGTCCGTGAGATCTGGATTTGATATGTGATCTCAAGATCCAAGTCACAATACGTGGAACAATACAATCGACCTGTCCTTATCTCCAAGTATTTGCGGAGAAAGCGCATTATTCTTGAAAGGGTTCAAGAATAATTCCATAGTTAAATTTTGTCTAAGCATTGAGAAATGGATAATTCAATGTCATTCAATTATCTTGAATAATGCAAATTTGATTCACACTATTGGGATGTATGTGAATGATGATCTAATATAATTAAATGTGATTTAACTATTGTGGATAACAATATCCAATTATTTTTATTGGGAAAAATAAATAACTTGTTTATTCCATAAGCCCTGGGCTCTCTTATATAGGAGAGTAGCCTATGGGTAAATTACATAAAGCATACAATGAAAAATAAAATAGAGAAGAGATACAAATACTACTATATGCGTTAACACTCCCCCGCAAGATGGAGCATAGATATCAATCATGCTCAGCTTGGACGCACACTTCTGGAATGGGCATCGTAGCAATGCTTTGGTGAATATATCCGCAGTCTGATTTTTTGGGGTAACATGAGACGTAGCAATGAACCCCTTCTGAATCATGTCACGTACGAAGTGACAGTCAACCTCAATGTGCTCGGTCCGCTCATGGAATGCTGGATTGTTTGCAATGAACAGGGCAGCCTGATTATCACAATCCAGGTTCATAGGAAGTGGTACATCTAAACATAGGTCTGTAAGCACAGCTTTCACCCACATCATTTCTGTAGTAGCCTGGGCCATAGCCCTATATTCGGATTCAGCACTAGATCTAGCTACCACTGTCTGTTTCTTGCTTCTCCATGAGACTAGGGCATCTCCAACATAGACGGCATACCCTGAGGTGGACTTCCTATCCCTGGGACATCCTGCATAGTCTGCATCTGCACATGCTGAGATAGAAATCCCCTTTCCTTTCTTGAATAGCAGACCTGCACTTGGAGAAGATTTGAGATATCTAAGAATCATATGTATTGCATCCATATGCACCTAGCGTGGTTGCTCCATGAACTGGCTCACACGACTCACTGCAAATAATATATCTACTCTAGTGATCGTGACATACAACAGTTTGCCTACCGGTTCTCTGTATCTTCTCCTGTCCACCTCCTCTGTGTCATCATCATAAAGCTTCATGCTGGGATCCATTGGTGTCGTAGCAGGTCGACACCCAAGCATACCTGTTTCACCCAACAGATCTGTAACATATTTCCTTCGTGACATTACTATCCCATATGGATTTCTAGCAAATTCAAGCCCCAGAAAATATCTAAGAACACCAAGATCCTTAGTGACAAATTCACTACCCAGCATTTCTTTCGCCTGCTTTATGCCCTGTTCATCATCTCCTGTAATCAAGGTCATCAACATAAACCATAATCACAATGATACCTCTAGCAGTCTTCTGTACAAACAAAGAATGATCAGCGTTGGAGCGTTTGTATCCTTGTTTCTCGAAGAGATCTGAGAGCTTCTGGAACCATGCTCTGGGGCTCTTCTTAAGTCCATAGATAGCCTTATGTAACCTGCATACCTTGGAACACTCCCCCTCAACAGCAAAACCAGGTGGTTGTTGCATATAAACTTCTTCCTGTAAATCTCCATATAGGAATGCATTCTTCACGTCCAGCTGATGGAGCGGCCAGTCTCTAGCAACTGCAACTGATAACAAGATCCGTAGAGTGGAATGACGTGCTACAGGCGAGAATGTGTCTAGGTAATGCACCCCGTATGTCTGTGTAAAGCCACGTGCAACAAGACGCGCTTTGTACCTGTCAATGGAGCTATCTGCATTGTGCTTCACTGTAAACACCCACTTGCAGCTCACCGGGTTCACATCTGGAGGTATAGGAACCAAACTCCAAGTTCCTCTGGACTGAAGTGCCGCCATTTCTTCCTCCATTGCGAGCCGCCACCTACTATCCTGCAGAGCATCTTGATGATTGCGTGGAATATCTACAGCTGACAGTGCCACAACAAATGACCAGAAATCTCCAGATAGCCTGTCAAAGGACACGGATGCTGATAATGGATATGTAGCACAGCTCCTCTTTGACTTGCGTAGAGCAATGGGAACATCTAAATCAGCTGTAGTCTCATCTGGCCCCTGCAACATATCCTGCTCAGAAATGTCGTCAGATCCATCATCATTAATATTTTCAGTACATACCATAGGCGAGCTAGTAGACGAGTCATGACCATGAGCGGGAGGAGGCCTGCGGGTATAATGGAACGGTAGCGGTGAGATAGGTGCTTGTGGTGGCGGCGGTGGTGGTCGTGGTGGTGACGTCATCTGAGGTGGTGGTGACGGCATCTGAGGTGGTGGTGACGACATCTGAGGTGGTGGTGTCATATATATGGCATCAGTGGATAGAGGTGGTAGCTGCTTGTCTCCCGAGGCTGAAAAATACATAACAGATTCAAAAAATGTAACATCTGCACTGATCATATACTGTTGACGCAGAGGATCAAAACACTTGTACCCCTTCTGAGTTCTGGAGTACCCAACAAAAATACATTTGACTGCCCTAGGAGAGAGCTTGAGTCAAATTCCTAAGTAGTACCTGAGAATTACTTAAATACCCAGGTTCTACAAAATGTTTTTTTTACTTCAAAACTACAGAGGTGTCGCATGTTGAACATGCGACACATCTAAAGTTATTTTTTTACTCAAGAACTACATATATATCGCATCTTAAATATGCGATACAGATAACGCATATTCAATATGCGATATATTTCCAGGGAATTTCCCTCGAAAATGACTGGTCTCGACCAATGGTCTGATAGCCCATAGAGAGTACAGATAACGCATGTTGAATATGCGACATCTTTCCAGGGAATTTCCCTCAAAAATGACTGGCCTCGACCAATGGTCTGGTAGACCATTGAGAGTACAGATAACACATATTGAATATGCGACATCTTTCCACGGAATTTCCCTCGAAAAGGATTGGTCTCGACCAATGGTCTGATAGCCCATAGAGAGTACAGATAACGCATGTTGAATATGCGACATCTTTCCAGGGAATTTCCCTCGAAAATGACTGGCTTCGACCAATGGTTTGATAGCCCATTGAGAGTACAGATAACGCATATTGAATATGCAACATCTTTCCAGGGAATTTCCCTCGAAAATGACTGGCCAGGTCTGGGCCATGGAATTTCATGTTTCTAAAAATCCTTGAAAAAGCATGGCCAATTGCATGTTTCTAATGTAAATAGACATCGCATTCACGCATTCAAAGATGTATAGACAATTACCAAAGCAGGCTATGGACACAAACATTCACAACACAGATAAATAGTGTGATCCAGAAAGACATTCCAAACATTTAATATAAATAGACTTGTTCACGAATATACATTACATTTTTGCGTCATATTAAAAACTACAATGATTATAAGTCAACGCTTTTTCCTCCGCTGGTATGTAATCGTAGAATCAGGAGGATGGAACGATAACAGGCGGTTCGCCTCGTCTATCATGTGAGAGGGCCCTGGGACATCTTCCTCGAAGGTTGGTATTGGCGGCGGCGTTAGTGTGCAGTAAGTTGGTTGTGTCTAGCTGGCGTCCAATCCATGCCTCAACGGTGCCTGAGGCATTGGCAAGTCGTCCCGTGGTTGCTCGGTGGCAGGTGTGAAGTCTCTTTGCGCAAGGTTCTCATCTTCCGCAGCGGCTTCTTCATAGTCCATGGCTTCCGCCACTTGTTCACGCACCCTACCTCGACCTCTTTCTCTTCCCCGTCCTCTTGCCCTTCCTCGCCTTACCTCCTCCCTAGCCACATCAGCACGCTTGTCATGTAACGTGACTGCATCTGCAAATTGTAACGACAGCCACTCCGTCATTTCCGCCTTCTCTTGTGCCGCAATCTCGCGGCATTCCTCGTGTCCAATGTCGTACACACGGCTCCACTTGGCGAACTGCATCCAAGGAAAAAAACGTAGAGGTAAATTTGTAGCAGTTTTCTTAATTAATTTACCACAAACTTCTAGTTGGAGCACTTACGTTGCTTGCCAGAGTTGCACCTAAACGTCCGACAAATCTTCAAGTTATGCTCCGATACCATTGCTCGTATGCGGGCGTCGCGAATATCCCTCTGGACCGATTGATAGGAACAATTCTAACTTCCCGCACATCCCAACGGGCAATATGCAAGTGTTTTGCCCTCCAATCTACATGCACTTTCCCCCTCAAATTGATTGCATGGAGTTCCTGAAAGGTGGAGCAACGACTTGGAATATCTTGAAGGCCCCCAAATTATTTCAAGAAACGGTCTGGGTAGTAATACTCCACAATGTGGAAGTATATCAACGGCACTTCCGCTCTCCAAATGCGTTCGTCTTCAAGAGATTTGGCTGGGAGATGGGTGCGGATCTCATCGGTATATGGAGTCCAAAATACCTGAATGCGAAAATTGTATTACGATTAGTATTTTTTTGTTGATATAGGAAAAATTTGTGATAGTAAAATTACCTGCTCGGGTGATTGCATGTCAAAAGCGTCCATGTAAGGTCTGACCACGTGTGTAGGCTGTCTACGATGGGCAAACGCCGTTGCCCAGCGGACTCCTAAAGGGCACCCGTACCATTCTCTGCCGTCCCACGCAACTGGAGCAATGTGGGGGAAATGCTCCCATGCCCATAGCTGAAGGAGTATGACCGAGCCTCCAATCTCTTCGGTCGCCATATCTGCTGCTAAACACAGATGTCTGTATAGATATGCAAGTACTGCGGATCCCCAGCTCAGTGTCCCAGAGTACTCGAAATCATGCAGATGTGGTAGAGCGATAAGTGATACCAACGAGCCTGACTTGTCTGTGAATAGGACTCCACCAAGCAACTGCAAAATGTAGGCTCGAGCGTGTCTCTGTACTACCAGCTCGTCTGCATCTTCTGGCAACTCTGCAAAATTGGTGGACAGCCAGCTTGCTGACACCCTGTTGCCAACGATGTCTGCGGGCAGTGGCCTAACGCCCAATAATTCCTCGCATGTATCTGCCCATGTCGCTCCAAGTGTTGTCTCCCCAGTAACCGCAGGCCCATCAATTCACAACCCCATGATGAATGCGACATCCCGCAAGGTGATGGTAATTTCCCCACTGGCCATGTGGAAGGTGTGCGTCTCGGGTCTCCAACGTTCAACCAACGCGGTCACCAGATGCCAATCTAGGGTAATGAACTCGAGCTCTGAAATGCATCCAAATCCTGCTTCGGCTACATAAGGCTGTAGCCTGTCATTCGAAGGGATCCGACGTACATGGGTCTCTCGTTGTCGGCAACGCAACCATGAAGATTCCTACAAGAAAATTGTTAGGAAAAAAAATTGAAGGAAGCAAGAAATTAAAATTACTTACATCGCCAGCCCAGACACGACGTGAACGATATCGCTCCTGAAGACGCAAAACTGATGGGTCAATTGGGCCGGGATCCATCTGCAAATTTAAATATTCAATGTTAGACAATACAGTGTAAAAAACAACAATATCCAACAAAAGCAACAAGTATTTACCACAACTACCACATACAATGAAAATTAATAATATACGAGGGAAGCACACTTACTCGAACTGGACATTTACGTCGGTTGTGACCTATGCCACCACAATTACCACATTTATTCTTATTCCTGGTCGTCGTCGGCGCATTTGATGTGGATGCTTGAGAATCCCTTCCGTTTTTGTTGGGACATCCACGGTGTGTGTGACCCAATATCCCACAAAAGGAACAAGTATTTTGCCGAATCACATCCCTAGCATCCATTTCATTATGTATTCTTGTTGTACGTGGACGACCTTTACCGCATTTACGCTTTGGGTCCGGACGTAGCTCAGGATATTCGAAGGGAGCCCATGTTTCACGATCACCGATGGGAAAAAATTGCCCTCCATAAACCTTCAACTGGTTCTCCCAGGTGTACCACTTTCCAACATATGAATCCACTTCAGCCCGACGCTTTGAAATGACTGCAATGGCGTGGGAACATGGGATACGAAATATTTGCCACTTATTACAAGTGCATTTCCTTTGTAGCAAATTTACCAAGTACTGTTTGCGCCCGCGAATACCAGTAGAAGTCCGTCGAGCCCTGATATACACCTCGAATAATATTTCCGGCTGTACTTGTACATGAGTTACTATGTGCCCATTCGCAGCTGCAGTCCAACGGGTCAACTCTGTGGATGCGTAATGCGTGAATTTTCGACCAGCAGCAATGGCTGCGCTTGCTTCTTCAGCATGTTGAATGAAGTATGACACACAATTATAAAAGGTCTTCTCAATTAACGCAGAGATTGGCAAGCAACGGGCATCTTTAAGAACTGCATTGTAGCTTTCGCTCAGATTTGTAGTCATCTGACCAAACCTATACCCACCGTCATAGGCCAAGGTCCATTGCTCACGACGACAATCATGAGTCGAAAACCATCTACCTGCTCCATTATTCCACTCTTGCAATTTCCTCATGAAGTACGTGAACTTCCTAGGTGTCGTCTGTAATGCTGCGGCTTGCACCAGAGCTTTCATGGAGCAATTTTTAAAGACGCTATTGAAGTTGCTCGCGACGTGCCTTGTACAAAACTGAATATGCAAAGGGTTCTAATAAATCTACGTCAGCATCTTTCATAGCGGCTTTTATACCAGAATGCATGTCAGAGATGATACATATTGGTCCAGCTCGCATGCCGATTACCCTTACACGTACCAACGAAAGAAACCACTTCCATGACGGAGCGGATTCCTCGTCGACAATCCCGAATGCAAGGGGAACAATATGTTTATCCCCGTCAATACCGCAATCAATGAGCAATTTTTGTTTGTACTTCCCGTACAAATGTGTCCCGTCAACACTAATCAGAGGCCGACAATATTTGAATGCTTCAATCGAATGACCAAATGCCCAAAAGCATCGTTCAAATCTGCGGCAAAGCGGTTTCCAAGGATCAGGATGGTCGTTGTATTCAATATCAATTTCAGTCCCTGGAATAGCAGCCTTCAATGCATGCAAAAGAAAAGGCATTTCAGCGTATGACTTCTTCCAGTCATCAAATACGATTCCGATGGCCTTCCTTCGAGCATCCCAAGCCCTTTTCTTTGTAACCCAGTAATTGTACTTCTCGTGGATGTGAGCTGTACAACTTGATACACGAACATTAGGGTCATCCCTAACAAGAGTTAGCAATGATCTGGACATGAATTTGGAGTCCAACTGAGGGTGATCCTGATTAACTGTTGGGTTTATACAAGTGTGTGCCCCAACAACCTTGGAGATCACACACAGTCCATCAAATTTTCTGAAATGTCCTCGTAAATACCAAACACAACCATTCGATCTCTACGTACAAAAAACCGACCATATGAAGCTGGTGGATTCCTTGACAATGAAGTCATAATGTGACAGAATGTGGAACTTCTTCACAGCGTAAACCAAATCCTCCCTACATTTGAACGTCCTACCCTTGCGGATTTCGTCAGTGACACCATCAAGTCTAGACTTCCGTCGAATGTCGTCTTCATATGTTGAACGAGTATTTGACCCTCTAACCCCAAAAAAGGGTATACAGGGTGTAATAGTATGCGTGCTTTGTTCATCAGCTGGGATCTCCTCGTCCATCAGATCATCTTCGACATCTTCGCTACCTTCTTCCAGGTCATCATCGGTCCCCCAAGGGATGAAATCCTAATCCATCCGGTTCACCTCTCGCAGCAACGGCTCACTCATGCTCAAATCCTGATCCGTGCTTGGCTGCGTTACAGGCGCATCAGTATCAAAGTAGGGTTCCATGTTGGGACATTTCTTGGTTGCGTGCTGCGGACAACTGTTGCTTGTGTGCTCGGGACTCCAGACGGTCCCTTGTTAGTCATAACAGTGGGGACTTCGCTCACAGATACATCTTCAACATAAATGTCGGTAGGCATTGATTTCCCAATGGTCCGAGCGTACACAAGAACTGCCTGCACATCATCATCATCGATAATAGATGAAAATGATGGTTCCTCCCCTGGGCCTCGAGGGATGCGATGTAATAATCGGATTTTTTTACTGTCAACATCCAGGTTGAACTTACGATAAACCAAGTTCAACATCTCATCGAACGTCATATTAGGCGTCAACACAAACCCCCTTACGTTGGTTGACGATCCGCACATGAGTGTACCACTCAAATGACACATACAATACAACTGCTCCATTCTAACCTAATACGTGACACAATCTACAAGCAAACGTCATACATTCGAGAAATGAAAATAATATGCATATGATACAAACAATAACTAAAGAAAACATTTTACCAAGTCCAATTGTTCGCAACAACGGATTAGCCCTGTTGAGACGCGGGGGCGGCTAGGACGGTGCCAATCAGTGAAACCACGGAAAAGGAGTGTTCCGCGGGGCTAGGAGTGACCAAAACGGGCGTTTTTGAGAGAGGAGGAGATCACAAGACGTGGGTGGCGAAGTGGGCGTCAGGGGCGGCACGGGTGCAGGAGAACGAAAGGGGCTAGGAAATGGCAAGGCCGCTAGGCGCGGGCCTTATTTAGGCTCAATATCGCATATTGAATATGCGTTATCTGTATCGCATATTCAAAATGCGATATATATACAGTTCTTGAGTAAAAAAAACTTTACATGTGTCGCATGTTTAACATGCGACACCTCTGTAGTTTTTGAATAAAAAACAATTCGTAGAATCTGTGTATTTAAGTAATTCCCAGGTACTACTTAGGAATTTGACTCGAGAGAGCTTGTCAGTACCAGGCGACAACTGATGGACAAATGCAACCGACCCAAACACACGAGGAGTAAGAGTAAACAGATCCTTGCCAGGATGAATGATGGAAAACGGAATCTGTTCATTCAAGACAGAAGAAGGCATACGATTGATTAGGTAACATGCAGTGAGAACTGCATCACCCCAGTAGGAGTAGGGAACATGACTTTGTATAAGTAGTGATCTTGTGACATCAAGAAGGTGACGGTGTTTTCTTTCAGCAATTCCGTTCTGTTGAGATGTATGAGCACAAGAAGTTTGGTGAACGATCCCTTTTGAGGAGTAATAATTTGCAAGAATATTGGTGCACAATTCTAAAGCATTATCACTTCTCACAAACTTCACAGATGTGGAGAAAACATTTTGTATTTCATTCAAAAAGTGGATAATGATATTTCCTGCTTCAAATTTATTTTTCATCAGAAAAACCCATGACACTCTAGAAAAATCATCAATAAATACTATATAAAATCTGTGTCCCTGATGATCCGGTACACGACTCGGACCCCAGACATCAATATGAAATAACTCGAACTTGGAGGTACTACTCCGACCTAGATGACTGGGAAAGGACGACCTGTGATGCTTTCCCAACTGACACGCCTCACACTGAATAGGTGTGTGAGGAAGACCGTACGGTAACACTTGACGCAACTTTTGAAGCGGTAAATGACCAAAGCGCAGATGCCACAATAAAGTAGATACTTGTCCAGAAGGAGAGGATGAGGCTCCAGCAAATGGGGTATGAATGAGGCGGTAGAGGCCTCCTTGCTCATAGCCACGACCAATCACGTTGCCCATACGGATGTCCTGAAAAATCAAAGAAGATGGGTCAAAAATTGCCCGACAATGTAGATCCTTCGTAATCTGACTAATTGACAACAAATTCATCGAAAAGGCAGGTGCATGTAGCACATTCTTGAGCTGCATAGAAGATGTCAATCTAATCTCCCCCTGACCGGTGATGGGGGAATGTGTACCATTGGCAATTACTACTGTCCGTCCTGGAGGGATCTGAGTGTATCCTGTAAGTAGACTCTGGTCGCCACATAGGTGATGTGTAGCGCCCGAGTCCATAATCCATGGTATATTATCTGATCTACTACTGTGGAGTGCAAGTATACTACCTGAGGCACTAGTAGACGCAGAGGCAGAAGCAGCGGCATCAGAATGACTCTCTGCAGTCGGTGCTGGTCCAGATGGTGGAATAATGCCCCTCAGACGGGCAACAAGATCGTCGAACCGTTGATCCAAAGTAGCAGCAGATGGAGGCTCTATCTGCTCAGCAGCTCGTGCGGATGCAGGAAATCCATGCTTCGAGTAGCATGTATCTTCATTGTGTCCAACTCGGTGACAGTAGGTGCATGTTGGCCTAGTGCGGCCACCTCTCCCACGAGGTCCACGTCCACGGCCCTGGTGATGAAATCCGCGACCTTTGTTGGCTGCTATGGCCGAAGAATTCTGACTTAGGGTTGTGGAAGGAACTGTGATCTGACTCAGTCTATGGAAGGCTTCCATCATGGGAGGAATAGTAGAATCGGCCAAAATCTGTGATCGTGCCGCCTCATACTCAGGATCAAGTGCAGCTAGTAACACGCCTACCATAGTCACGTTCCTATATGTCTTCTGCTGTTCTGGCGTGGATGTCAGGGGCATGAAGCTATAGAGCTTCTCGAACATCCCTCTCAGTGATGTATAGAGAGAATGTAGAGGGCGACCATTCTTCTTGATAGTGAAGATATCATGCTGGAGTTGCAGAATCTTTGTCTCATTCTTCACCTGTGAATATGTAGCCGCCAGAATGTCCCACATATCCTTCGTTGTGGTTTGATGGAGGATGTCATTGGCAATCTCAATTGCCAACGTGCCAGATAGCCAAACCTTGGCATATGCGTCATCAGCCTCCCAGGAGGCATTGGTTCCAGTCTTCTCAGCAGGCTCTGGTTCAGTAAGAATGTGCTTCTTACCCGTAGACTTCATCATGCTCATGAACTGCATTCCCCACAGTTCATAGTTAGTACCGTCCATCTTTACAATAGGCGTTGGACCACGAAATGCGCCAATAGATGGGATATCTGCCTTGCTTTCTGACATACTGGATACTGAAGACTGGAACAATTGACAAAACAATATGTGATTTGTCTACAATGACATAGACGGGTTTAGTTGCACGTGTAGACCTCAAGCAACCAAATCCATGTAGACGAAGGTGCTTGCCTAACACGTGCCCCCGTACAGTCGACTTGTGCGCTGGAGGAGTAGGCGCACTGGTGCGCGATACACGCAGTGGTTAGCGCGCTGGGATGCACGCTACTGTGCCACAGGACCTCGCACAGGGGCGCACAGGACCTCGGTGATATGCGCTGGTGCGCAAAGGGCGCACAGGAGAACAGCGCAGGGCGCACGCTACTGTGCCACAAAGAACAGGCGCACAGAGGCGCTACTGGTGCACGCTCCTGGTGCACGCTACCGGTGCGCAAATGAGAACAGGAGAACTGGAGCGCAGGCGCAGCGAGGCACATCGATGCGCATGAGACAACACGCTGGAGAACACGCTGGCGATGCGCCGCCGCACGCTACCGCACGCTGGCGAAGAGAGGAGCCAACGCACGATGGAGGTGGCGCCGTGCGTGCGGTCTACGAGAGGGCGACGTCGATCGGAGAGGGAGGGCGGCGACAATCGAAAAAGGGAGAGGCCAACAGGTGGGGTAGGTTAGGGTTAGGGTTTCAAGAACTCCGGTCTAGGACCGTCGCTCTGATACCATGTTGGGAAAAATGAATAACTTGTTTATTCGATAAGCCCTAGGCTCTCTTATATAGGAGAGTAGCCTATGGGTAAATTACATAAAGCATACAATGAAAAATAAAATAGAGAAGAGATACAGATACTACTACTATATGCGTTAACAATTTTAATATGTTATAAATATTATTTATAATGTATTAGAGAGAGCTTATTATGGTTTATATTTGTTGGATTAATTATTGGTGTGAATTGGATTCACATTGGATAATTAATTAAAATGTAAATCACGCTTTGTTTTGGGTTGTGAATGTGATTCACAAACTTCCAATGGCAAGATAGCAATATTCTCAAAATAATTGTGAATTATTTTTGTAGAATATTTTACAACAATTGTTATTGTAATTGTAGATACATATAATTACGAGATCTTGGATTTCATTTGAAAATCTCCCACTCCAATTAGGAGTGGGGACGGCTACATATTCCAACATGGAATTAGTAGCCGTCCATGGCTACATATGGAAGGGGAAATTTCCATTATCTCCAATTTTTTGTGATTTGATTTATGATCGAATTATATTTGATTTATCAAATATATTTAATCTAAATTGAATCAATTGTTGTTGTGTTTTTACCAACAACATCTTGACCATTGAAAGAAACACAAATCAATCCCATCCATTGATTTTGTGTGTCCTATGTATTGAGATCCATGGACTCCCAAACCTTATATAAAGAGAGGCACCTCATGCTTTCTAGGGTTACAACAAGAAGAAACAACAAGCCCTCTCCTTTCTCCTCCATTCACACGTCCTCTCTTCCTCTCTCCCATTGGTGGTCGTCCACCTTAAGAGAAGAAGAGATCTTCTTCGTCACTTCGCCGTTGTGACACCGCTTCGACGACTCTCGATTCTCCATCTTCTTTGGCGTGCTTCGCTCACGAAGAAGGCGTTTGATCTCGTACGACGAGATCAGGAGTTCCACGCTTGGATTCAACATCTTGGATTGCGGATCCCACGGTTCATCCCCGCACTCGCAAGCGTCTTCTTCGAAGATCAGATTTGGGACATGAGGTCTCTTTTCGTAGCGACTCGATCAACCACGCTACAAAGAGGTATTCTTATATACTTGATGTGGTTTAGATGAAACGGTCCGAGAATCATCCTTGGATTATATCGTTTCATCGCATGAAAAATTTTAAATTCCGCTCATAGAACAACTAGTTCGACTAGTCGTTCTTCATCGTATACGATACGATGCTCACGCTTCCATGATGCGCTTGAGGATTACCCGTATCCTTCGAGTGGTATCAAAGTCCTAGGTCGAAGGTTTTGGATACGATCCGTAAACCTAGGACGACTTGGGTTCGTTAGGGCTGCGAAAGTTTTTTGTCGCATTTCATTTTCGCATCTCTGTTTAATAAGTAATTTAAGCCATGTTTAAAATGTTTAAATACGAAATATTCATTTGCATTCTGTTCCCTATAAATAAGGAAACCGTAGGATCTGAGTTTACGTAATTTGGATTCCGTATGCTCGAGATATGATCATTTGAATGAACATATATACTCAGTTACGGGAACTGTGAATCTTAACATAATTCATGAGTTAATGAATGCTTTGAAATGCCTTGAAATGCGTGTTAATCACTTAGGTTCTGTTGTAAAATAAATTAGAAAACTTTGGAAACTGATTTTGCGTAAATTGGATTTAATTTGATTGAGATATGTTAATTTTAGTAAGTAGGGTCACTGCTGAAATTACATTCCTAATCAAGAATCATGTAATTGTCAATTAGTGAAATTAATTGTTAATTTCTTAGAATAATTATGGAAAATATTTTGAGAAATATTTAGTAATAATTATTTCATTAATTGACATGGCCTCAACAAAATAATTGATTAGATGAGATCTAGATCATAATTGGTTACACAATCAACAAACAAACTTACTTGAATAGGATCGAGAATTTGTTTAGCAAATTTCCTTATAATCAAAATGTTTGGGTACCTCTCTGAATTGGAAATCCCGGGAGCCTTCACGGATTCTGAAATGCAAGCTGATTTCATGCTGTTGTCGCTCTCTATGTCTTTCAACAACTTTATTGTCACATTTGACATGAGCAAAGTTGATTTTACTAATGTTAGGTTGTTAGCTGCATTAAAGTCTGCTGAAGACATAATGAGGAAGGATGGTCCCACTGCCAGTGCAATGGTTGCATATGTGAAAGGAAAGCGTGGTCGGAAGAAGGTTCTTGGAAGGACCCAACCCGGAAGAGAAAGAAGAAGAGTCAAGGCGTTGGCTCATCTTCCAATGCATCCACATTGATAGCGTCGAAGAAACCCGATTTTTGTCACTACTGCAAAAGATCGGGGCACTGGAGGCATAACTTCCCGGAATACCTGAAGTCGGCCGACAAAGGTAAAGCCCCTGCAAGTATGAAATCTACTTTCATCATTAAAACTAGTTTTCTCGTTAGACGAGAAGGAAGTTGGGTAGTTGATTCTGGTGCTTTTGTTCATGTATGCAATTTGTTAAACTTTTTTAAGGAAACTAGGAATCTGGAAGAAGGAGAGATAGTCATCCAGATGGGATCTGATGCAAGTGTTGCAACAGTCGCTATCGGAACCTGCCGACTATCATTATCTAGTGGGAGAGTCCTTTTACTTAAAGAATGTCTTTACGTACCTGAAGTCAGAAGGAATTTGATATCTGTATCTAAACTTGTTAGAAGTAGATATTCATTCCTTTTCTATAATAATATAATATCATAAACCGTTATGATAGATATATTGCGGATGGTATTTTGACTTCTGGTGGACTCTATGAATTGTGCATTGATGAATGTGTCATGAATATTACTACCACTAATAATAATAACTCTAAGAGATCCAAGGAGGATGAAAATCATTCGAATATGATTTGGCATCAAAGGGTTGGTCATTTATCTGTTGACATGATCAATAGATTGATAAAGGATGGACCCTTATATTTTCTACAGATTTAATCTTTGCCTACCTACGAACATTGCATTCGAGGTAAAATGATTAGAACGTCTTTCCGTAACAAGGTTACAAGATGCGAAGGTATTCTTAACCTAGTACATACGGATGTATGTACTCCTTTCAGTACCGCGATTCAAAATGGGTATCGATATTATTTGACGTTTATTGATGATCATTCGCGATACGGGTATATCTTCCTATTACGTCATAAATCTGAAACCTTTGAAAAGTTCAAAGAGTTCATGGCTTTGGTTGAGAACCAAACCGACAGGAAGATTAAACGGATTCGATCTGACCGAGGTGACGAGTACCTCTCAGATGAATTAAAAGAATACCTTAAAGAGAATGGAATTGTCTCCAACTGGAACCCCCCAACTTAGTGGGATTGCTGAAAGACGTAACAGGACCATCATGGACATGGTCTGATCAAAGATGAGCAAAGCACATTTACCTATTAGTTTATGGGGATATGCAATAGAGACTGCAATATGTATCCTGAATAAGATTCCTAGCAAATCTATACCTAAGACTCCTCACGAGCTTTGGTATGTAACCAAACCTAGTGTAAAACACTTAAGGGTTTGGGGTTGCTTGGTCCATGCGAAGAATGTGGACGCAAGTAAGCTACAATCTTGCTCTCATGAGTGTTACTTAATTGGGTATGCTAAAGATGGTATTGGATATTAACTTTATGACCCTGAGACCCAAAAGATTTTTGTCTCTAGATATGTGAAATTTCTGGATGATGACTTCCTTAAAGGTCAAGACAGAAATGAAGTATAGGAACTCATTGAATCCCCTGAGGATTCTGAGCTTCCTGAATCAGAAAGTGAAAAGATAAATAAAGATGAAACACCTATACCTCTTCGAAGGGGTTAGAGGGTGGTTGCACCACCTGAAAGGTATGGATTCCATGTATCAAGTGAAACTGACAACGATCCTACTTCATTTGATGAAGCACTCGTGAATCATAATATGGATAGATGGATGCTAGCAATGAAGTCAGAAATTGACTACATGCATAATAATGGTGTATGGACTCTAGAGGATCCATCTAAAGGGGTAAAACCCATTGGGTGTAAATGGATCTTCAAGAGAAAAAGGGGGCCTGATAGGAAAATAAAGACTTTCAAGGCACAACTCGTAGCCAAGGGCTACACACAGAGAGAAGGCATCGACTACGATGAGACGTTCTCTCCTGTGGCTATGCTTAAGTCCATCAGGATACTGCTAGCTATAGATGCATCTCTTAACTACGACATCTAGCAGATGGACGTCAAGACGACTTTCCTTAATGGATACCTCGAGGAGGATATCTATATGGAGCAGCCTCAGGGCTTCATAGTTGAGGATGACAAAGTATGCAAGCTGAAGAAATCCATCTATGGGCTCAAATAAGCTTCTCGTAGCTGGAACATCAGATTTAACGAAACCACAAAGAGTTATGATTTTGTGCAGAATCCTGATGAACCTTGTGTGTACAAGAAGCTTAGTGGGAGCGTCATTGTGTTCATCGTGCTTTACGTAGATGATATCCTTATCATTGGAAATGATACAGGGATGATGATCGGTGTGAAAATTTGGCTATCCCATACCTTCGAGATGAAAGACCTTGGATAAGCCTCTTATATCTTAGGTCTGAAGTTGTTTAGAAACCGAGAAAAGAGGATATTGGGATTATCACAACATGGGTACATTAAGAAGATTCTTACGATTCCGTATGGATAGTTCCAAGAAAGGGTTCCTCCTCTTAAGACATGGTATCCAGCTGTCTAAAGGAATGGCTCCTCAAAGTGTTGAGGAAAAGAAGGCCATGGCTGGATGCCCCTATGCATCAGCTGTAGGAAGCTTAATGTATACCATAATGTGTACTAGGCCAGACATCTGCCATGCAGTGGGAGTGGTAAGTTGTTACCAATCCTGCTATGGAGAGCAATACTGGAATGTAGTAAAGAACATTTTCAAATATCTAAGACGGACGCAAGATTACATCATGGTCTATGGAGATGGTGATCTCCAAGTCTTGGGATATACAGAATCAGACTTCCAGTCGGATATTGATGATCGAAAGTCGACATCAGGGTCTGTATTCCTATTGAACGGTGGTGTTGTGAGCTGGAGAAGCAAGAAGCATGACACTACAACAGATTCAACGACAGAAGTCGAATATATTGCCGCATCAGATGCTGCAAGGAGGCGGTGTGGTTGCGCAAGTTCATCCTGGAGCTTGGCGTAGTTTCCTCTGATACTCCCATCCCATTACTCTGCGATAACACGGGAGCCATTGCCCAGACGAAGGAACCCATATGGCATCAAAAGAGCAAGCACGTGGAAAGGAAATACCACATCCTTCGGGAGATTCAAAAGCGTGGTGATATCATCATAACGAAAGTGGCCTCTGCCGACAACGTTGCTGATCCTCTTACCAAACCTCTGATATACGAGGTTTTTGACCAACATGTAATGAGTATGGATTTAAGGATTGTTCCTGAATGATTCTGGTGGGAGATTGTTAGCCATGTGTGCCCGAGGCGAACCATTCTTACAATAAATGTTATTGTAATATATGATTTATCAATAAAAGTTATTGATTGTTTCACTCCATTTCTGAGATCAAATGAATGAATGCACTATAAGGTCCTTTTGTATAATTAGGGTTATGCACTCTGGCCGTCTTGATAATCATACAGTTGTTGATCGACTAACCGAATCATAAGGCTGGTGCTTGGATGAATATCTAAGGAGTTACATAGAGGACTCATCAAGCACTGTCAAATGATTATTAAGAGATGATCTCCAACCTGAGTTGGAGATGAAAATCCTCTCTCATTAAGGCTGATATCTGACCGACCTCTTGATGCAGGTCCTCTGCATGGGAATAGTGATTCAGAGGTGTCAGATTAGTTACGTCAAAGGGTTGACTTAACGAGATCGAGATAACCTAAGTCCTATATTGAATGTTGTCACAATAGAGGCACACATCCTCTGACCAGAGACAGATGTATTCCTATATGTCTGAGTGAGTACATTTGGCAGACCAATAGGTTGATGGCCTAACCAAGGTCTATATACCGACGAACTGGTATGCATGTAAGGGTATATGAGAAATACGATCTCTCAAAAGGAACATAGAGGTTCACTTGTGAACCGGGAGACATGAGCTCACTCAGGAGGTATTGGGACCAATCAAATTCCATGCATGGTCGTCGTGCTTTGGAAGCATGACAAGAATTTGAAGGTATGATATATGCTTTGGGAAAGCATATGATCGATACCGATTCCCAATGACAGATTGAGAAACTTGATGATTAAACCATAAAGAAGATATTATAAAATTGATCTATATCTTTGGGTTTATCATAAGTCTTCCAGTATGTAGGAAGTACAGGTGTTAGGAATACCTGAGGGTGTGTGTGATCATAAACGATTGTATAACCAAGCGCATTATTCTTGAAAAGGTTCATGAAAAATTCCATAGTTAAATTACATCTAAGCATTGAGAAATGGATAATTAAATGTGATTTAATTATCTTGAATAATGTGAATTTGATTCACACTATTGGGATGCATGTGAATGATGATCCAATATAATTAAATGTGATTTAATTATTGTGGATAAAAATAATGTGGATAACAATATCCAATTATTTTAATATGTTATAAATATTATTTATAATGTATTAGAGAGAGCTTATTATGATTTATATTTGTTGGATTAATTATTGGTGTGAATTGGATTCACATTGGATAATTAATTAAAATGTAAATCACACTTTGTTTTGGGTTGTGAATGTGATTCACAAACTTCCAATGGCAAGATAGCAATATCCTCAAAATAATTGTGAATTATTTTTGTAGAATATTTTACAACAATTGTTATTGTAATTGGAGATACATATAATCACGAGATCTTGGATTTCATTTGAAAATCTCCCACTCCAATTAGGATTGGGGACAGCTACATATTCCAACATGGAATTAGTAGCCGTCCATGGCTCCTTATGGAAGGGGAGATTTCCATTATCTCCAATTTTTGGTGATTTGATTTATGATTGAATTATTTTGATTTATCAATTATATTTAATCTAAACTAAATCAATTGTTGTTGTGTTTTTACTAACAACATCTTGACCACTGAAAGAAACGCAAATCAATCTCATCCATTGATTTTGAGTATCCCATGGATTGAAATCGATGAACTCCCAAACCCTATATAAAGAGAGGCACCTCATGCTCTCTTGGGTTACAACAAGAAGAAACAACAATCTCTCTTTTCTCCTCCATTCACACGTCCTCTCTTCCTCTCTCCCATTGGTGGCCGTCCACCTTAAGAGAAGAAGAGATCTTCTTCATCGCTTCGCCGTTGTGATGCTGCTTCGATGACTCTCGGTTCTCCATCTTCTTTGGTCTGCTTCGCTCATGAAGAAGGCGTTTGATCTCGTACGACGAGATCAAGAGTTCCACACTTGGGTTCAACATCTTGGATTGCGAGGATCACGCGGTTCATCTCTGCGCTCGCAAGAGTCTTCTCTGAAGACCAAACTTGAGATAGGAGGTCTCTTTTCATGGAGGCTCGATCAACCACGCTACAAGAGGTATTCCTATATACTTGATGTGGTTTAGATGAAACGATCCGAGAATCGTTCTGGGATCATGTCGTTTCATCGCATGAAATATTTTAAATTATGTTGCATAGAACAACTAGTTCGACTAGTCGTTCTTCATCGTATATGATACGATGCTCACACTTCCGTGATGCACTTGAGGATTACCTCGTATCCTTCACATCTAACCTCAACACCCCCGTATGGGCCTCTCTCCTCCTGGACCTCTGCCTAGCCTTGACCTCCCTCTCAAATTCAGTAAGGAAAGACCTTAGGAACTTCAACTTTGCCGCCAACCGAGAGACCTCTGAGCCCACAAGAGACCAGCTTCTCCGCAGCTCATCGCCCTTTTCCCTAAAACTTTCCTCCAAAAGCCAACTTCGCTCAAAGCGAAAGAAGAACCTGCTTCTCCTCTCCTCAGTGGACGACCAAAGGATTGAGGTATGATTAAACTATGCTCGTGGTAGTGCCGAAATCCAAGATAGAGGGAGCGGCTCCACCCCTTCATGTGAGAGAAAGAAACGATTCAGTCTGGATCGCGGCCTCACATTCCGCCAAGTGAAGGCACAACCAGTCACATCAATAATCGACAGGCTCAAGGAGTGGGCCACTCTCCTCAAGGCCTCTGAACCCAGATCCCTGCCACTACCCTACTGCAGTCGGTCATGAGGAAGTAGAGTCCCATTCAGGTTGCAGCCAATGATCCAAACCCTAATTACGCTTACTGCACCCAACTCCCCCAGCTCCGCCGCCAAGGATCCCCTCTCTGTACCCATCAGGAAATAGATGTTCATGACAAGGAAGCACAAACCATCTACCCTCCTCAATCCCACAGACAAACAAAGTAAAGACTTTGACATCGTCAGCATGTCAAACTTATCTTTCAACGATCCAGTCAGCAATCCACCCGAAGCACCCTGGGCCTCTAATTCAACTAGTTGAAAACATTCAATCCATCCATTCCCTGTTTGATAGTGCCGTCACACCTCGACCGCTTCGTCTCCTGAAGCAGAAAAATGTCCGCACTAACCTCCATTATTAGGTTCCTAACCCCCAACGATTTTTTGGGATGACCCAACACCTGACATTCCAAGATAACAGATTCATAAAAGGACAATCTGGCTGAACTTCTTTGGCGGGACCACCCCCAGCCTCTCAGCCACACTCCTATCCAGAACTCTGTAACAATTGTGCATGATTAGTGGGGTGCTGACTTCGGGGGACAACCGATGCAAAGAGCCCTCTCGCACCGTCGAAGCGAACAGCGTAGCCCTCCTCCTCTTTCTCTTTGACCCACGGGAACCTTTCCTCGTATAAGAAGCATCAAATCTAGAGCCCCCACTTGCCTACCGCAGGAGATCGTGTTGCCCAGTGACGCCCCTCTGGGGGCAATCAGGTTCGTAACGAGAGGGCTAGGCTGGCCGGTCAGGGGCCGCATATCTAACTGAGGAGGCAGGTCTGAAGTTGAACGGGTTAGTGTCGTCGGTTCCCAGAACCAAACCATGGACCCCCAAGAGAATCTGGAAAGTCGAGTGTCTTCTCGGGTTAGGATTCTGCATCGGCTGAGGATCCGAATCTCTCGAGGGAAAGGTCTTGCGGGCCCCACCATTCTCGAGCAGCCCTTCGACAGAAACCGCTCCAAACCCAGCATGATTGCCTATTAACTAGGGGATATGGACCTCCACAAGTCTCGGAAATTATTCTGTGGAGATCGTGTCGAAATGAATCCTTGGCGGAAGCCTAGGCGACTTCTCCAAGAACCTTACCACCCCACCAGTCGATTGCAGCATCGCCCCCTTTGATGTACCCCCGATCTTCACCGTGAGAACCTCCTCCGCCCGACTGCCAAAGCGACATTGCGGGCTTCGATTTTGCGATACAGGCCTTGTTGTCGCGAGCTCCACGTGCAAAGGCCTCCCCTTCAAGAGGACCTTACACCAGCCCAATTTCTCCGGGCCAATCCGCTTCAGTTAGAGGTTATGATCCAACGACTCAATGTGCCAACAACCCGTGCATTTGACCCCAACCACCTCGGTGATGCCATGAAGCAACTCCCTACACTTTGGCAGTCCTAACGCGACGAAAGGGAGACCCTTCACACGAATCAGTTCCAGTGTCTTGGGTTTCAGCGACCCATCGTTTTTCCACAACATATGCCACTGCAACAAAGTAGAGCCCTCCCTCTATTTCTGCAACAACACGCTCACTTTAAATATGATAAGACCAATCTCTACCACACGCCAAGGGGTCACCTGTGCGATGTTGCCTCGGAACCAAGCCTTCGATACCTCACCCAAATTGGACGAGTCCACATCAGACGAGCCCAGGAACAAAGCCTCCGACCCGCCTCCCTCCCCCGATCAGCAACATGATGCCTTGATCTCTCATCAGGCATGCTTTGCAAGTGTGTGAAAATCATCGACACCGGAAACACCCAACGGGCCAGTGACCCAACGCTCCACACCAAATGCATCCTCGACCGAAATCCAATTACGATATGATTAAGTAATAGGTAGATAAAAATTGACAGCATATACGACATGTCTAGGCGTTATATGTGTAAGGAGCACATAATATGTTGATTCATAAAATCGATTAGGTATGCAAGCCATATGAGAATATGTTGCCGCAAATGCAGCCCGTGTGGCTAATTTCTTATAAGTTGTGTGCGTGCTCATGGGTGGTGGTTGGAGAGTGTGTATGACGTGTGTGCGTTTGTCTATATGTGTCGGGTTCGTCCCTACTTAAATTCTTTGTCACTATGTAAGTTGCTATTTAAACTAACAACAACAACAAAGCCTTTTCCCACAATTAAGTAGGGTCGGCTACATGGATTCTTCGCCTCCATTCAGATCTATCTTGGGCCAATCCCGTGCTTACATCCACAAAACTAAGATCCCTTCGTATGGTCTCTTTCCAACACTTCTTGGGCCGTCCTCGCCCTCTCTTAGCCGGCTCAACATCCCAACACTCGCATCTCCTAACTGGTGCATCAATTGATCTTCTTTGCAAATGTCCAAACCATCTTAAGCGGTTTTTTCGTATCTTATCCTCGATCGAAGCTACGCCAACTTTCTTTCTGATTGCATCATTTCGAATCCGATCTTTACGCATGTGTCCACACATCCACCTTAGCATTTTCATTTCTGCTACATTCATTCTCTGCACATGTATATGGTTCACAGGCCAACATTCAGATCCATAAAGCATAGCATGTCTCATGGCTGCTTTGTAAAACTTTCCTTTAATCTTTAAAGGAATTTTCTTATCACAGAGAACAGCAGAGGCTCCTCTCCACTTTAGCCAGCCTGCATTTATTCTATTAGTAACATCTCCATCAATTTCCCCATCATGTTGCAAAATAGAATTCAGATATCTAAAGGAATCTCTCTTCTGAATGTTATCGTCACCAATCTTCACCTCGATTCCTTCACCATTGCTTCCATCAAAGGTGCACTCCATATATTCCGTTTTAACCCTACTTATACGAAATCCTTTAGTCTCCAACTCATGTCTCCAGACCTCAAGCTTCTCATTTACTCCGTCTCTAGTCTCGTCAATTAATACAATATCATCAGCAAATAAAATACACCAAGGTAACTCATCCTGAATGTGACTGGTCAACTCGTCCATAGTCAAAGTAAAAAGAAATGGACTCAAAGCAGAACCTTGATGTAAACCAATGTTGATGTCAAAATATCCAGTCTTCCCAGACGGGATCCTTACACAAGATAAAGCCCTACCATACATGTCCTTTGTGAGATTAATGTATAGGACAGGTATTTATCTCTTCTCCAACACTCTCCACAATATCTCTCGTGGGACAGAATCATAAGCCTTCTCCAAATCAATAAAGATCATTTGGAGGTTCTTCCTTTTAGCTCTATAAATCTCCGTTGTTCTCCTCAGCAAATGGATGGCTTCAGTCGTTGAGCGACCTGGCATGAATCCGAATTGGTTTTCTTTTACATTGAAAATTTGCCTCAACCTTCTTTCGATCACACGTTCCCAAATTTTCATAGTGTGACACATCAGCTTGATACCTCTATAATTTAAACAATTTTTAATGTCTCCTTTATTCTTATAAAGAGGCACCACGATACTCCTCCTCCAAACTTCAGGCATTTTCTTGCTTCGCCAAATAACATTGAATAGATTCGTAAGCCAAGTCAAACCACGCTCACCTAAAACTCTCCATACTTCTACAGGGATGTCATCCGGTCCTCCACCTTTTCCAGGTCTCATAACCTTTAAAGCCTCCTCTACTTCCTTTCTTTGTATCCGTCTATAGCATGCACGATTCAAGTAACTTTCACTACAAGGTAGATCACCCAAAGTGATATCTCTATTTCCTTCCCCAATGAAAAGTTTATGGAAGTACTGCTCCCATCTAGTCTTTATATCCTTCTGAGTAACAAGCACATGACCTTCCTCATCCTTAATGCATCTCACTTGAGAAAGGTCTTTGGTTTTTCTTTCTCTTGCTTTGGCCGACTTGAATATATCCTTTTGTCCCTCCTTAGAGTCGAGATTTTTATACAAAACTTCATAAGCTTTTGACTTAGCTTCTCTTACGGCCTTCTTTGCTTCCTTCTTCGCTATTTTGTAGTTTGAGTTTCCTCTGTTCTATCCTTAGACATAGTTTTAAAGCAAGCTCTTTTTATTTTTAGCTTCTCTTGCACCCCTTCACTCCACCACCAAGCCTCCTTTTGACATGGAGCTCTTCCCTTTGACTCGCCAAGCATCTCTTTAGCTACCTTTCGGATACAAGATGCTACTGCCTCCCACATCTGGTTTGCACTTCCGCTGCAATCCCAAGATAAATCTTCTAAAACCTTCTCCCTGAAGCTCGCTTGCTTCGGTGGAAGATTCCACCATCTAGTTCTAGTTATCTTAGAAACTCTCCTTTTCTTTACCAACCCTTTCATTTGTACATCCAAGACTAACAAATGATGTTGAGTTGTCAAACTCTCTCCTGGGATTACTTTGCAGTCTTTACAACACAGCCTATCTCTTCTCCTCAACGCAAAGTAAATTATCTGTGTTCTAGTTGGCCCACTCTTATAAGTAATTAAATGTTCCTCCCTCTTCTTGAAGAGAGTGTTTGCTATGAAAAGATCATATGCCGTTGCAAAATCCAGGATGGTTTTTCCCTCTTCATTTCTATCCCCAAAACCATGACCTCCATGAACACTAGCATACCCCGAAGCATCTTTTCCCACATGTCCATTAAGATCTCCACCGATGCAAATCATCTCTCTTTGTGGGATTCCTTGTAGACTCGTATCCAAATCCTCCCAAAAAGCTTGTTTAGTCCTTTCATCTAAACCAATTTGCGGTGCATAAACTGAGATGATATTCAGAATTTCTTCTTCAAGCACCAATTTTAGCAAAATAATTCGATCCCCGAATTTTTTCACATCAACCACACAATCCTTCAAATCCTTATGAACAACCACTCCAACACCGTTTCTACCCTTATCTTTACCTGATTACCAAAGTTTAAAGCATGTCTTCTCAATCTCCCTTACTTTCTCTCCAACCCATTTAGTCTCTTGAAGGCATAGTATATGAATCTTCCTTCTTTCAATTGTATCCACCATCTCCATCAACTTTCCAATTAAAGTGCCAATATTCCAACTACCAATCCGCAACTTCCGTTGTAATCTCTTTTGGACTAACTTCTTTACTCGCATGCGTCCATTATGCGAGAACCCTTGTAAATTTTAGACTGCATCGGGGCGGTGATGCAGCGGAACTAGCTTAATTACTCGCATGCGTTCCTCATGCGAGAACCCTTGCAAATCTTGAACTACATCCAGGCTGCGATGTAGCGGCCCTTGCCAATTTTTCATTGCATTCGGGTGATGTAACGCGTCGCAAGTAGGGAACGCCCCAACGAAATCTGTATGTTTGCTTAAATCCATGTTGAAAAGATCCGACTGTCATGAGGCAACTTCTTAAATATAATTTTTTTAGAAAAAAGTACTATTTAGGAAATTGTCTATGACTGTTTTACGCTGGTTGTCAGCTACCTAACGCAACCCTCCTCATTTACCCGGGCTTGGGACCGGCCACGACTGCTATTTGAACTAAGTTGAAAAAAAAATTGAATGTAAGAAATTTAATTCACTGCATATGCTACTGCTATTTAAATTTTAGTTAAAAATGAATTTAAGAAATTATATTCTCTGCTTCTAAGATGCTTAAATTTTAGTTTAAAAAAGAAATTAATTCTATGTGATAGTGTTGTAAAATGCTACTTAAATTTAAGTTTTAAAAAATTACATTTAATTCTCTGTGTAAGACATTGCTAAATTTTAAGTTTTTTTAAAAATTGAATTAAATTATTTATGACTTGTATGTATAGGCTAATGAACATGCATACTTGCATGCATGCATGCATCATATACATACATATATACAGACATACATGCATTCATACATTCACACATTCATCCATACATTTATTCATACATACATACATTACTTTCCATACATACATTACATTCATTACATTTATGCATGCATTACATTCATACATTCATAAATTACAATCATGCATTCATACATTACATACATTCATACATTACATTCACACATACATTAGATTCACACATAAATTAAATTCGTACAATACATTCATACATACATTACATTTATACAAACAATACATTCATACATACATTATAAAGACACATTACATTCATACATACATTACATACATACATGCATTACATTCATACATACATACATTTATGCATTACATTCATACATACACATTCATACATTACATTCATACATACATTCATATATTACATTCATAGCTTGCATTCATTAAATTCATACATACTTTCATACATTAGTTTCATTACATTCATAACATACATTCATACATTACACTCACTACATACATGCATACATAAATTCGTACATTACATTCATACCATCATACATGCATTCATATACATTCATACATACATTACATTCATTACATTCAATCATAATACATTCAAACAAACATACATTCATACATACATACATTACATACACATAGATTACATTCATATATTACATTCATATAAACATTACACACATTATATTCATACAAACAGTACACATATTACATTCATACATACATTACATTCATACATTACATTTTTATATACAAACAACACATTCATTACATACATTCATACGTACATTACATTCATACATACATTCATACATTACATTGATACATTACATTCATATATTCATACATTACAATCATACATATATAACACTACATACATACATGCATGCATACATACATACGTACATACACTTACATATATACTAACATACACTTACATACATACACATACATTACACACACACACACGCCCACGCACACACGCGCGCACGCAAGCACATCACACACTCATTACATTCATACATACATTACATTCACATATATGTTACATTCATTCATACATTACATTCATACATTAATACATACATTACATTCATTACTTTTATTACATACATTACATTGATTACATACATTCATTCATACATACATATATTACATTACATTCATTACATACATTACATTCATCATATACATTCATACATACATTACATTTATACATACATTACATTCATACATACATTACATACATTCATACAATTATACATACATTATATACGTTACATTCATACATACTTTCATACATACATTCATACATTACATTCATACATTACAGTCATACATTACATTCATACATTACATCCATTACATACATACATTACATTCGTACCTACATTCATACATTACTTTCATACATTACATTCATTACATACATTCATACATATACATTACATTTCTACGTACATTTTTACCTACATTCATACTTACATTTATACATAAATTTATACATATATTCATACATTACATTCATACATATTTTCATACATTACACTCATACATACATTACATTCATTCATACATTACATTCCTTCAAACATTACATTCATACATACATACATTACTTATACACAAACATTACATTCATACAATAAATTCATACATACATTACATTCACACATACATTCATCCATTACACTCATACGGGACATTCATACATTACATTCACACATTCATACAAACATTCATACATAACATTCATTACATTAATAAAATCCATACATTACATTACATACATATATTACAAAAATTACACATACCTACATTACATACATACGTACGTACATAAATACATCACTTTCATACATACATTTCATACATACATAGATTCATATATCCATTACATCGATAATACATTACAATTATACATACATAGATAGATACATTACATTCATATATACATTACATATATACATTCATACATACATTACCTGTATACATGCATTCATACAGTACTTTTATACATTACATTCATATATACATTCATGCATTACATTCATACATTAAGTTCATACACATGTTTATAAATTTCAATTATATACTATATTCATACATACATACATTACATTCACTACATATATTCATACATACATTAATTGCATTCATACATATATTCATACATTACATTTATACATACATTCAAATATTACATTCATAAATACATTCATACAGTACATTCATACATACATTACATTCATCACATTCATACAATACATTACATTACATACAAATATTACAACAATACATACATACATACATTACATACATACAAATACATACATACATATATTACATTCATACATACACTACAGACATACATACATACATACATTCATATATACATTACATACACGCATTCATATATACATTACATACACACATTCATGCATACATACATACATTCAATCATACTACATTCATACAAACATACATTCATACATACATACAATACATACACACATAGATTACATTCATATATTACTTACATAAAAACAATACACACGTTATACTCATACAAACATTACATATATTACATTTCATACATAAATTACATTTATAGATACGAACAACACATTCCTTACATACATTCATACATCCACATGTATATTACATTCATACATACATTCATACATTACATCGATATACCTTCATTTATTCATACATTACAATCATACATACATTACATACATACATACTTTCATGCACTGCATACATACATGCATGCATACATACATACGTACATACACTTACATAAATACTAACATACACTTACATACATACACAGACACACATGCATTACACACACATTACACAAACACGCCCACGCACGCATGCGTGCACGCAAGCACATTACACACTCATTACATTCTTGCATACATTACATTCATATATACATTACATTCATTCATACATTACATTAATACATTAATTCATAAATTACATTCATACATTACATTTATTACTTTATTACATACATTACATTCATTACATATATTCATTCAAACATACATATATTACATTACATTCACTATATACATTCATACATACATTACATTTATACATACATTACATTCATACCTACAATACATATATACATAAGTTACAGACATTCATAAATACTCATACATTACATTTCTACATACATTTTTACCTACATTCATACTTACATTCATACATAAATTCATACATATATTCATACAATACATTCATACATATTTTCATACATTACACTCAGACATACATTACATTCATTTATACATTACATTCCTTCATACATATATTACTTATACACAAACATTACATTCATACAATAAATTCAGACATACATTACATTCACACATACATTCATCCATTACACTCATACGGGACATTCATACATACATTCGTACATTATATTCACACATTCAAACATAACATTCATACATAACATTCATACATACATTACATTCATTACATCCATACATTACATTGCATACATATATGACAAAAATTCCATACATACCTACACTACATACATACATAAATGCATTACTTTCATACATACATTTCATACATACATACATACATTCATATATACATTACATTCATAATACATTACAATTATACATACATAGATAGATACATTACATTCATATATACATTACATACATCCATACATACATACATTCATTTATACATTACCTGCATACATGAATTCATACAGTACTTTCATACATTACATTCATATATACATTCATACATTACGTTCATACACATGTTTATAAATTTCAATTATATGCTATGTTCATACATACATACATAACATGCATTACATATATTCGTACATACATTAATTGCATTCATACATATATTCATACATTACATTCATACATACATTCAAATATTACATTCATAAACACATTCATACAGTACATTCATACATACATTACATTCATCACATTCATACATTACATTACATACATACATTACATCAATACATACATACATACATATATTACATTCATGCATACACTACAAACATACATACATACATTCATATATACATAACATACACGCATTCATATATACATTACATACACATATTCATACATACATACATACATACATAAATTCAATCATACTACATTCATACAAACATACATTCATACATACATACAATACATACACACATAGATAACATTCATATATTACTTACACAAAAGAATACACACGTTATACTCATACAAACATTACATATATTACATTCATACATACATTACATTCATACATTACATTTATAGATATGAACATCACATTCCTTGCATACATTCATACATTCACATTTACATTACATTCATACATACATCCATACATTACATCGATATACCTTCATTTATTCATACATTATAATCATACATACATTACATTACATACATACATACTTTCATGCACTACATACATGCATGCATACATACGTACGTACATACACTTACATACATACTAATATACACTTACACACACACACATGCATTACACACACACATTACACAAACACGCCCACGCACGCATGCGTGCACGCACGCACATCACACACTCATTACATTCACATATACGTTACATTCATTCATAAATTACATTAATCATTAATTCATAAATTACATTTATACATTACATTCATTACTTTTATTACATACATTGCATTCATTACATATATTCATTCATACATACATATATTACATTACATTAATTATATACATCCATACATACATTACATTTATACATACATTACATTCATACTTACAATACATATATACATAAGTTACAGACGTTCATACATACTCATACATTACAATTCTACGTACATTTTTACCTACATTCATACTTACATTCCTACATAAATTCATACATTACATTCATACATATTTTCATACATTACACTCATACATTCATTACATTCATTTATACATTACATTCCTTCATGCATACATTACTTATACACAAACATTACATTCATACAATAAATTCATACATACATTATATTCACACATACATTCATCCATTACACTCATACGGGACATTCATACATACATTCGTACATTACATTCACACATTCATACATAACATTCATACGTACATTACATTCATTGCATCCATACATTACATTACATGCATATATTACAAAAATTACATACAAACCTACATTACATACATACATACATACATACATAAATACATTACTTTCATACATACATACATACATACAATCACATATACATTACATTCATAAAACAATACAATTATACATACGTAGATAGATACATTACATTCATATATACATTACATTACATACATATATTACGTACATAGATGCATTCATACAGTACTTCATACATTACATTCATATATACATTCATGCATTACATTCATACATTACGTTCATACACATGTTTATAAATTTCAATTATATGCTATATTCATGCATACATACATTACATATATTCATACATACATTAATTACATTCATACATATATTCATACATTACATTCATACATTCAAATATTACATTCATATATTCATAAATACATTCATACAGTACATTCATATATACATTACATTCATCGCATTCATACATTACATTACATCAATACATACATACATACATACAAATACATACATACATATATTACATTCATACAAACACTACATACATACATACATACATACATATATACATTACATACACACATTCATATATACATTACAAACACGCATTCATTCATACATACATACATACATACATTCAATCATACTACATTAATACAAACATACATTCATACAAACATACATTCATACAAACATACAATACATACACACATTATCTATATTACTTACATAATCGTGGTTAGAAAACTACGTTTTCTAACATATGTTACTTACATATATGAATGTAATATATGATTACATTCATATATTACTTACATAAATACAATACACACGTTATACTCATACAAACATTATATATATTACATTCATACATACGTTACATTCATACATTACATTTATAGATACAAACAACACATTCCTTACATACATTCATACATTCACATGTACGTTACATTCATACATACACTCATACATTACATCGATATACCTTCATTTATTCATACATTACAATCATACATACATTACACTACATACATACATGCTTTCATGCACCACATACATACATGCATACATGCATACATACGTACATACACTTACATATATACTAACATACACTTACATACATACACACACATGCATTACACACACATTACACAAACACGCCCACGCACGCATGCGCGCACACAAACACATCACACACTCGTTACATTCATACATACATTACATTCATATATACGTTACATTCATTCATACATTACATTAGTACATTAATTCATAAATTACATTCATATATTACATTCATTACTTTTATAACATACATTACATTCATTACATATATTCATTCATACATACATATATATATTACATTATATTCATTATATACATTCATACATACATTACATTTATACATACATTACATTCATACTTACAATACCTATATACATAAGTTACATACATTCATACATACTCATACATTACATTTCTACATACATTTTTACCTACATTCATACTTACGTTCATACATAAATTCATACATATATTCATACATTACATTCATACATATTTTCATACATTACACTCTTACATACATTACATTCATTACATTCATTTATACATTACATTCCTTCATACATACATTACTTATACACAAGCATTACATTCATACAATAAATTCACACATACATTACATTCACACATACATTCATCCATTACACTCATATGGGACATTCATACATACATTCGTACATTACATTTACACATTCATACAAACATTCAAACATAACATTCATACATACATTACATTCATTACATCCATACATTACATTACATACATATATTACAAAAATTACATACATACCTACATTACATACATATACGTACATAAATACATTACTTTCATACATACATTTCATACATACATACTATGATATATACATTACATTCATAATACATTACAATTATACAAACATAGATAGATACATTACATTCATATATACATTACATACATACATACATTACCTGCATACATGCATTCATAGAGTACTTTCATACATTACA
Organism: Ottelia alismoides; assembly: GCA_037367405.1. NCBI lineage: Eukaryota > Viridiplantae > Streptophyta > Magnoliopsida > Alismatales > Hydrocharitaceae > Ottelia > Ottelia alismoides. Next base: position 92,199 of record JAZKJV010003801.1, on the reverse strand, counting down.
TTCATATATACATCCATGCATTACAATCATACACATGTTTATAAATTTCAATTATATGCTATATTCATACATACATACATTACATTCATTACATACATTCATACATTCATTAATTGTATTCATACATATATTCATACATTACATTCATGCATACATTCAAATATTATATTCATACATTCATAAATACATTCATACAATACATTCATACATACATTACATTCATCACATTCATACATTACATTACATTACATACATATTTTACATCAATACATACATACATACATACATACATTACATTCATACATACACTACGTACATACATACATACATTCATATATACATTACATAGACGCATTCATATATACATTACATACACACATTAATGCATACATACATACATTCAATCGTACTACATTCATACAAACATACACACCCCCGCAAGCATGCGCGCACCAAGCACATCACACACTCATTACATTCATACATACTTTACATTCACATATACGCTACATTCATTCATACATTACATTAATACATTAATTCATAAATTACATTCATACATTACATTCATTACTTTTATTACATACATTGCATTCATTACATTTATTCATTCATACATACATATATTACATTACATTCATTATATACCTTCATACATACATTACATTTATACATGCATTATTCATACCAACAATACATATATACATAAGTTACAGACATTCATACATACTCATACATTACATTTCTACATTTTTACCTACATTCATACATACATTCATACATAAATTCATACATATATTCATATATTACATTCATACATATTTTCATACACTACACTCATACAAACATTACATTCATTACATTCATTTATACATTACATTCCTTCATACATTACATTCATACATACATACATTACTTATACATAAACATTACATTCATACAATAAAATTAATTACATTCATACATTACATTACATACATATATAACAAAAATTACATACATACATACATTACATACCTACACTACATACATACATAAATGCATTACTTTCATACATACATTTCATACATACATACATTCATATATACATTACATTCACAATACATTTCAATTATACATACATAGATAGATACATTATATTCATATATACATTACATTCATACATACATTCATACATACATTACCTGCATACATGCATTCATACAGTACATTCATACAATACATTCATATATACATTCATGCATTACATTCACACAATATGTTCATACACACGTTTATAACTTTCAATTATATGCTATATTCATACATGCATTACATACTTTACATACATTCATACATACATTAATTGCATACATACATATATTCATACATTACATTCATACATACATTCAAATAGTACATTCATACATTCATAAATACATTCATACAATTCATTCATACATACATTACATTCATCACATTCATACATTACATTACATACATACATTACATCAATACATACATACATACATACATTACATACATACAAATACATACATACATATATTACATTCAGACATACACTGCATGCATACATACATACATACATACATTCATATATACATTACATACACGCATTTATATATACATTACATACACACATTCATACATACATACATACATAAATACATACATACATTCAATCATACTACATTCATACATACATACATTACGTACACACATAGATTACCTTCATATATTACTTACATATAAACATTACATACATTATATTCATACAAACATTACACAAATTACATTCATACATACATTTACATTACATTTATAGATACAAACAACACATTCCTTACATACATTCATACATGCATTACATTCATACATACATTCATACATTACATTACATACATACATACTTTCATACACTACATACATACATGCATGCATACATACATACGTACATATACTTACATATATACTAACATAAACTTACATCCATACATACACACACACATTACACACACACACACACGCCCACGCGCGCATGAGCGCATGCAAGCATACCACACACTCATTACATTCATACATACATTACATTCACATATACGTTACATTCATTCATATATTACATTAATACATTAATTCATAAATTACATTCATACATTACATTATTACATACATTACATTCATTACATATATTCATTCATATATACATATATTACATTACATTCATTACATACATTACATTCATTACATATATTCATACATACATTACATTTATACATACATTACATTCATACATACAATACATTTATACATAAGTTACATACATTCATACAATTATACATACATTACATTCATATATACATTACATTCATACATACTTTCATACATTACATTCATACATACATTCATACATTACAATCATACATTACATTCATACAATACATTCGTACATACACTCATACATTACTTTCATACATTACATTCATTCATTACATTCATTACATACATACATTCCATTCATTACATATATTCATACATACTCATACATTACATTCCTACGTACATTCTTACATACATACATACTTTCATTCATATATAAATTCATACATATATTCATACATTACATTCAAACATATTTTGATACATTACACTCATACATACATTACATTAATTACATTCATTCATACATTACATCCTTCATACATTACATTCATACATACATAAATTACTTACACACATACATTACATTCATACAATAAATTCACACATACATTCATCGATTACACTCATCCGGAACAGTCATACATTACATTCACACATTCATACAAACATTCATACATAACATTCATACGTACATCACATTCATTACATCCATACATTACATTACATACATATATTACAAAAATTACATGCATACATAAATACATTACTTTCATACATACATTTCATAAAAACATACATTCATATATACATTACATTCATAATACATTACATTTATATATACATTACATACATACATTACATACATACATTCATACATGCATTACCTACATACATGCATTCATACAATACTTTCATACATCACATTCATATATACATTCATGCATTACATTCATACATTACATTCATACATTATATTCATTACATTAATATATTACATTCATCACAAACATACATACATTACACTTTTACATACATTCAAACATTAAATTTATGCATACATTTATACATTACATTCAATCATTAGATTCATCACATTCATTACATATACATTCATTACATACAATCATACATACATTAAAAAATTAGATTCATTACATACAATCATCCATTACATTCATCCATACATTACTTCATAGATACATTACATACATACATACCTACCTACATACATACATATATACATTAAAGTAATACATTACATTCAAACATTATATTCATACATACATAACATACATTACATTCACACATACATTACATTCATGCACGTGTTTATAAATTTCAATTATACGTTATATTCATGTATACATACATTATATTCATTACATACATTCATATATACATTCATACATACATTAATTGCATTCATACATATATTCATACATTACATTCATACATTGCATTCATACATTCATAAATACATTCATATAGTACATTCAAACATGCATTACATTCATCACATTCATACAATACATTACATACATACATTACATCAATACATACATACATTACATACATACATACAAATACATACATACATACATTACATTCATACATACACTATATACATACATACAAACATATATACATTCATATATACATTACATTCATATATACATTATGCTAGAGTATTCGGTGTATGCGCCATATGAGTTGTAGAGGGTTAATGGATCCTAGAGAAGATCCATTTACCCCGCCCAGTTGTTTAATCTTACATTGTCCAGTGGTGGGACTTGGAGGATCTTGAGAGGCTATATAAGGAGCCCCAGACCTCCTGTATCCATTAAGAAAGTGCAATGCATAACATGCCCCTTTGAGGGCTTCTCCCGTGGTTTCATCCCGCTCCTCACAGGGTAGGGTTCCATATTAAATCTCATATTCCATGTTTCATATTTCCAGATTATGCTCTGCTTATCTTTATCGCTTCCGCATGTTCATTTTCTAACATGGTATCAGAGCGGGTCGATTCTCGAGGATTTCAAGTTCTTCATTTTTTTGAGATTCGATTTTATGAAAATTATCGGAGATCTGTTCTTGAAAGATTATTGTGGCAGATCACACTCTTTTCGAAGATTGTTAATGATCCAGGATTTCTAAACCCCAGATTGGTCGTTCTCCATGTAGTAAGGGCACTGGCGTGCAAATCACCAGGTTCCATATTTTATTCTAAGGTTTCAGGATGAAACCCTAATGATTGATTCCGCCTCCTGTGCGGGCAAGAAGCCTGGGGGGGAGTCCCTTCGATTCCAGTGCATCTCCAAGAAGCCAGGTGCACGCAGACAGTCACCTTCCTCCAAGGCATCTCCCCCTCTTGCGCAGGCAGTCACCTTCTCGCGCCCAGCCATGCGGCGCAACCCCGCGACCTCCAGCCCCATCGTGATATCCAGTGTGCTAGGCAATCCTCCTCTGCATGAGTGCTCCACGATGGCCCCGTTGCTCCTCCCGTTCGCGCAGGCACGCGAAGCTCTCCTTCAACGCCTCCAGGCGGCGCAGTCGTGCCTCCTGGCGATCCGCCCGTGCCTCCTTCCCGAGCGCGACTTCAAGGCAACGTCATACCCCCGCTTTCCAACCTCGTGCGCCTCCTGCCATCCTTGATCCTCGCGAGAGAAGCGATAATCCACCAGGTACATGTTTTATACAGGGTGGCGGCGACGTTTGTGAATGAAAAAGAGGGTTCTGAGAAGGGGAACCCTAAATAGGGGGCCGTTTAAAAAAAGGAATATTAGAGAGAAGGTAGAGTATATCTATCGGTCCTTTGGGTCGTAAGTTGTTAAAAAAGAAAGAAAGAAAGAAAGAAAAAATTGAAAAAAATGTGATGGTTATTAAAAAAAGGGAATAGCCAGAAAAATTGCAAGAAAGCCATAAAAAAATTATTGAAGGGGCTTTAAAAAATTGACAACTTAAAAAAATTTCTTTAAAAAGACGCAAGAAATATTTGTGAATGTTCATCTTATTTTCCCCATGTCATTATCTTCTCCCAACTTTGTCGATGTTCATTTTCCGACAAGTATGGGAGAAAGGAGGAGTATTATGTAGAGTCACAGGCATATTCCATGATCCAGATTCAGATTCCAGGCCAACCAGTTGTTCAGACTCTACAGTTTTCAGATGAAGATTCTCCATGCGTAAGTTTCAGACTCGACGTTCAGATTCCGAGTCCGCAGGTGTGATACGCATTTATTCAGACTCGAAAGATTGGTCAGAGTCCAAATTTGAGGCACTCCATGTTGGTGCCCATTTTTGAGTTCTTTAGAGTGAGACTCAATTTCAGACATGCATATGTTTGCGGTTATTTTCAGATGAGCACTTGTATGCCATCGGTTCATAGGTCCCCACCCTTTCTTGTTTTGTAGGCCAGAGTTCTCATGTGAGCCATAGGGACTCCAGAGTAGAGAACCATTCCTTATGCCATGTTGGCAAGGGTTTTCATGTGGTATCATAGGGACATTAGAGTAGTGTACCATTCTCTATGCCAGATGGGAGAGACCCAGTTCTCCGATGAGGAGACTTATTCAGACTCCATTCTCGACAGACCGTGGACTCCGACGAGGATTGCACAACCATGACCCTTTTCAGTTCGACCCTTTTCAGAGATGGAGCAGTTGTCCACATTATTGTGGCGGGCCAGAGTACTCCGACGAGGAGACTCATTTTCAGTTGCAGTGACTCTGACAGGCGCAGTTCAGAGCACATGATCTCCGACGAGGAGATTCAGCAGACTCACACTCCAGCCCGTTCGTCCTCCTCACCTGCACAGCATGAGAAGCAACGTCCTCGACAACAATAGTTGTGCGCGTTGGGTTGATATTGTTCGTAGTGTCTTATAGCGTAGGTTGAGTTTCTTTCTGTTTGTCCAAGCTAAGCATTGCATGCTCCAGCTCGAGGGGGAGTGTTGGAGTATTCAGTGTATGCTCCATATGAGTTGTAGAGGGTAAATGGATCCTGGAGAAGATCCATTTACCCCACCCAGTTGTTTAGTCCCACATTGTCCAATGGTAGGACTTGGAGGCTCTGGAGAGGCTATATAAGGAGCCCCAGACCTCCTGTATCCATTGAGAAAGTGCAATGGATAACATGCCCCTTTGAGGGCTTCTTCCATGGTTTCATCCCGCTCCTCACGGAGTAGGGTTCCACGTTAAATCTCTTGTTCCATGTTTCATATTTCTAGATTATGCTCTGTTTATCTTTATCGCTTCCGCGTGTTCATTTTCTAACACATTACATTCAAACATACATTCATACAAACATTACATTACATTACATTCATACATATATTACATACATACATACATACATTCACAAATTACATTCAAGCATTTTTATCCACCCATCAATAGAAAAAAGAAGGAAGGATGGATGGGTTCATCGACCCTTCTGATGAAAAGGGTTGGGTGGAGGTCCGTGGAAGGTAAAGCTCGCGCCACCCGTCAGCCTCGGGGTTCGGTCGTCATCGACCGCTTGTGAATCCTTTTGGTTGAGAATGCTTCCGGTGTGGAGCGTTGGGTCACTAGGCACGCCGGTGTCGGGAACCTATAAGGTGTTTCCAGTGACGACAATTTTCACACACTTGCAGAACATGCACGATGAGAGATCAGGGCTTGATGTTGCTGATCGGGGGAGGGAGACGGGTCGGAGGTGTTGTTCTTGGGCTTATTCGATGTGGGTGAGGTATCGGAGGCTCGATTCTGAGGTGATATCGCACAGGTGACCCCTTGACGCGTGGTGGCGAGGGGTCTTACACGATTTGAAGCGAGCGTGTTGTTGCGGAGGTCGAGGGAGGGCTCTACTTTGTTTCGCTGGCATAGGTTGCGGGACCACGACGGGTCGCTGGAATCCAAGCCACTACAACAGATTCATGTGAAGGGGCTCCCTTTCGTCACGCAAGGAATGTCGAAGTGTGGGGAGTTGCTTCACGGCATCGTCAAGGTGGTTGGGGTCGAATGCACGGGTTACCTCCCCGGTGAGTCGCTGGATCCTATCCTCCAGGTGAAGCGGATTGGCTTGGAGAAACTGGGCTAGTGGAAGGTCATCTTGGATGGGAGGTCTTTGCACCTGGAGCTCGCGATAGCGGGGCCTGCATTGCAGTATCAAAGCCTAATTTGGCAACCGGGCGAAGGAGGTTCCGACGGTGAAGACCAAGGGTACATCGAGCGGGACAGTGCTGCAGTCGGCTTGTGGGTGGGTTTCCAAATAAGTCTCCCCAGCTTCCGCCAAGGATTTGTTTCAGTGTGATCTCCGCATAACAGTTTTCGAGACTTGTGGTGGTCCATATCCTCGAGTTAATATGCAACACCCTACAAATTTTGAATTTTTCCAAAGTCATAAAATCTATTAAATATTATGATTAAAGAAGTGACGTCTCGTCGTAAGCTTTCCAACGAGTCCTAAAACACGTAATTACGAGTTCGAATGTGGGAGATATGCTTGTTTTGATGAAGAGGGGTCATGGATATTGATGGGATTTCATGGTTACAGGGTTTGAATAATTAATTACGGGTTAGGGCTATTTCAGGGTTTCTAAAACTAGGGTTTTGCATCTACACCATATTAAGACCCCCGCGCTTCATCTTCCCTCATTCCCACTCCTTTCTAAACCCTAATCCATCCTTTTCCCCTTCCCCAAGTCATTCTTTTATCTCATTTTCGCTCTCCTTCTTCGGTGAACAAAAGGAAGAACGATCTCGACACCATTGTTAGAAGCCTTCAAAGCTCTGTAGTTTCACACCAACACGAGGAAGAGGGGAACCGTTATAAGGAGAAGGTGGTCGTGATCCGACAGATCAAGTGCACGGATCAAGGAACACATGTGGGTTTCTCGCGCATAGGTAACAGATCTTCGACCCTCTTCCTTTTTTCGGAGATTGTCTTTTGGGGTTGAGTACTTGTCTCTAATCCTAACCCTGGGATCGTCCTCTTGTTGTTGGTTTGTCTTGGATATTTACTTAAATCATATCCTTGTCGAGATTACATTAAAATAGGTCAAAAATCAATACCATGGAATTGGAATTATAACATCACGTAGTATTTCTGTCTTGATCAAATGTCCTGTTTTGGTTAAATGTCACATGAAACGATTCAACCCTAAATAGATATTGAGAGATTTGCCTCAACATTCATCACACGAATGTAGTTAGAATGACTTGACAGAAGAGATGGTGATGTTACGAGAGTGTCCTCGTAGTAAAGTTTGATCTTGTTTGTCGTTTATCAATCAACAAAATCTCCTATGTTTGAATCGAACTTCTTTTGAATGAGATCTTTTTCTCATACAATCATTATCCCATTATCAAGGCTTATGGGGTTACCTCTCCACTTTCAATAGTCATTACTTTCTTTGAAATCATGATTGCCTAAGAATGTAGGGATCTAAATATGTTTTGGATGTACCGATTAATTATAACAATGGAAATAGTATGTTTGTCTCCATGTAGTAATGTCATCCAAATCATGCACTATCTTCACACTTTGAAATAAATGCCTAATAATTTGGTTGTGAATACGTTGAATTTGTTTTGGCTGTGCATGTCCTTGGGACGAGGGATGAGACTAGAAAGTTTAATTTAAGCAAGAAAAGAGTTAGGGCGAGGCATTATCTACGTGGGAAAAGAAAATGACCGGCGAAGGAAGATGTTAATGATGCAGTGCCAGAATCAAGTTTGATAGATTTTTATAGTGTTTCAGACAACAAATGTTGAGTTGAGAGTGAAGGAGTAGAGCGTCAGAGAGGTCTTTGACAAGAGTGATGTCAATTAAAGCATATAAAGACTCTTCTCTTGCAACGGAATTGGAGGATGAATTAGGTTGAAGTTCAATATATATATGTATGTATGTATTTTCATAATACTTAATAAGTGCCGACAATGGTTATAATCCCTTATAATGGAAATTGCATTCAAAACGATAACATGTGACTTTACATGCATAAAGAACCTTAGTGCATGAGAAAATTATTTATTTCACCCATGTATGAGAACATTGTTTATATCATGACATCTCAATATTAAAATGCAAGTTCCCGTTGCCAATTGAAAGCTAGTTGTTCTTAGATTATGACAGGGAAGTTTTGGCATCAGAGGTCATAGTATTTTATGAGGTCTTGGTATTTTATTATTTCTGATTCTTCAAATCTTGAAACAACTTGCATCTATATAAGGATATATGGCATTATATAACAGAGATATTGGATCCTTCTTCTTTTTAAAGCTTTCTTTTTGTTAAGTATATATAATGTCCTATAATTGGCGGTACAATAAGTGCATATAAATACTCCTCTATTGATTATTTAATGCTCAACTCCTCTCGTTGTTGATATAACCTCAATCGTATAGAGGAACAATTTGCTTTGTTGAGGAGGATGTCTCAGTTAGTGAACAAATAGTAAGCGGCTACCATAATGGGTTGTTGTTAGCACGTATAAATTGCAAGGTGATTATTGTTAAATGATACAAATACAAGAAATGCAATATGCTAAGTTGGCATAAGATACTTTCGAGCATGCCTTGGATCAAGCCCTAATGGCATGGATGATTATTGTAGTCTGATATTCCATTTTGTAGTTTAGTCATGTGTTAGATTACTTTCAATCATGATAGAATAATGTAGTTGGCTGAATAAAGGCTAACTACTACAAGGTGAGTGCACAACCTTGTAGTCTGGCTGAGCCGACAACGAGTCATCCCCACTCGAGGGCATCAAAGAGTGAGGTGGTGGTAGGTACTCTGGTGGAATTGAGGTGAATGCACGCGTGCATCGCACCATATGGATCTGTTTTATTGCACTTGTTTTGGAGCGAGCGAGACTCCTCCGACAGACTCGATTGACAGAGTTGCGACTCACCGGGCTTGTATGCTCCGTCTCGAGTGTCAGAGTACTACCTACTAGACTAGCTGAAGTATCGCTCCTGCACACATAATTTAGACTGCATTCTGAATGAGGTGTTGCAGGCTTCATTCCTAGTGCATGCTTTCTCCTTTGACGGGCAAGTCCGGGGTAAATATGGAAATATGGATTAAAAAATGTCAATGATTTGGTTTTCATTGCATAACTGTTAAAAGCCTGGAGTGTAATTGTTTGTATATTGCTAGATACTATTAAAATGGCCTCTTTTAAACATATTCAGTTACTGCAATTGCATTGCCTACCCATAATCTTTTAATTTTATTTATCCATACTAGGTCAGTTGACTCATACGTTACATTCTTTGGAAATCCAACAGGAAGTGTAGAGCAAGAGATGGAGGCTCGCATTTTCAGTGGTGCATCTGCAGGACATTGTTGAGGTTGAGACCTAATTTTGTAATTGTTTTTGTTCCCCTCCTTTCAACCTACTTATGATGTAATAAAGAGACCGTGAGATTTTTATTGTTCTTTATGTGGACATTTGTTATTGTAGAGATATATATTATGCTATTTTGTACCATTTCATATTTTCCCTTTTCTTTAGACTCTTGATGTAATTTACCCATATGCTACTCTCCTATATAAGAGAGCCTAGGGAGTATGGAATAAACAACTCTCTTATTTTTTCCCAACACGGTATCAGAGCGACGGTCCTAGACCGGAGTTCTCGAACTAAACCCTAACCCTACCCCCCACCTCCAAGCCCTCTGCGCGTCGCCGCCTTGGCCTCCCGCACGACCTACACGCGTGCTGCTCAACTTCCACGCGTGTCGCCCAGGTCCTCTCCGTGCGGCCTCGCGCGCTGCTCTCTATGCGGCCCTGCGCGTCGCCTATGCCCTTCACGCGTGCCTCCTGCGCACCTAGGCATTGCGCCTCCTGTGCGTATCGCCTAGGCATCGCGAGTTGTCCAGGTCTCACGCCTCCTCCTGTGCGCGTTGCCTAGGCACCGTGCCTTCTTTCTGTGTGTGTGCGGCCCCAGTTCTCGTGAGCGTGCAACCCTTGTTCCGTGCGCGCGTGTGCATACACCGAGGGTTGTGCACTACTACCAAGTGTATCTCGACCAGTCCCATATCCTAGGATTCGCCTAACCCTAGGGTACCTTCGTGATAGAGGAGACTCTCGCTTGCGTTTCCAAGTTTATGGGTTTGGTTGCTTGAGTCTACACATGCAACTAAACCTGTGAATGTCCGCATAGATGATCATATCTTCAGTCTACTACCCTAGTATTCTATTGTCATCATGTCAGAAAGCAAGGCAGATATCCCATCTACAGGCGCCTTCAGAGGTCCAACGCCCATTGTGAAGATGGATGGGTCAAATTATGAACTGTGGGAAATGCAATTCATGAGTATGATGAAGTCGACCGGTAAGAAGCACATTCTTACTGTAGAAGAGCCTGTTGAGAAGACCGGGGTCAACCTCATGGGAGGCAGATGATACATGTTCCATGGTTTGGCTCTCAGGAACTCCGGCAATTGAGATTGCCAACGATATTCTCCATCAGCTCACTGCAAAAAGCAATGTGTGATATTCTGGCTGCAACATATTCACAGGCAAAGAATGAGATGAAGATTCAGCAACTACAACAAGATATCTTCACAATCAAACATAATGGACGGCCGTTACACTCATTATACACGTTTTTACGTGGAATGTTCTAGAAACTCTACAGCTTCATGCCTCTCACAGCTACTCCTGAGCAACAGAAGACGTACCGGAATGCCACTATGGTCGGTGTATTCATGGCAGCCCTTGATCTGGAGTACGAGGCAACACGTTCCCAAATCTTGCCAGATTCCACTATTCCTTCGATGAAGGAAGCATTTCACAGACTGAATCGTATTACTATTCCTTCATCTACTTCCAATCAGACTGCTTCTACTATGGTAGCTTCTCGAGGTCGTGGGGCCATCATCAGTTTCATGGTCATGGACCACGAGGTAGGGGAGGTCGTGTTCGACCATCATACACCTTCATCCACCATTCATGACATACAGAAGACACATGATATTCCAAGCATGGATTTCCTGCATCTGCACGTGTAGCCGAACAGATTGAACCTCATCTGCTTCATCTTTGGATCAACGCTTTGATGACCTTGTAGCTCGTCTGATGGGCATTATTCCTCCATCCGGTCCCGTTGCACCAGCGACTGCCTTTGAGAATCATTCCGACGTTGCTGCTTCTGCCTCGACTAGTACTTCAGGTAGCACTTATGCATTCAATACCAGTAGTGGATCTGATACTTTAGAGTGGATTATGGACTCTGGTGCCATACATCATCTGTGTGGTGATCAAGGTCTACTTACAACCTACCAACAGATTCCTTCAGGTCGTACTGTGGTTATTGCTAATGGGACACACTCCCCGATTACTGGTCAGGGGGAGATTAGCGTGACATCTTCTATGCATCTCAAGAACGTGTTGCATGCACCTGACTTTTCTATGAATTTGTTGTCCATTAACCAACTTACAAAGGATTTACAATGTCGAGCAATTTTTGATCCATCTTCTCTTATTTTTCAGGACATCCTTATGGGCAATGTGATTGGGCGTGGCTATGAGCTGGGCGGCCTATATCGTCTCAGTCAAACCCCATATGCCGGAGTTTCCTCTCTTCCTGCTGGATCTGTCTTTCCCCTCCTGTGGCACTTGCACTTTGGCCATTTACCGCTTCAGAAATTGTGTCATGTGTTACCCTAGGTTTCACCTCACACGCCTATCTAGTGTGAGGCTTGTCAATTGGGAAAGTATCATCGATCTACCTTTCCCAGTCGTCAGAGTCGGAGCAGTATCTCCAAGTTTGAGTTGTTTCATGTTGACATATGGGGTCCTAGTCGTGTTCCTGATCAACAAGGATACAGGTTTTATAAGGTTATTGTGGATGATTTTTCTCGTGTGTCTTGGATCTTTTTATTAAAAAATAAATATGAAGCTGGGAATATTATCATAATTTCATCAATGAAGTTCGTATTGTTTTTTCTGCATATGTTAAGATTGTGAGAAGTAATAGTGCCTTGGAAATTTGTACCCAGAATCTATCCAATTATTTCTCAACACAAGGGATTATCCACCAAACATCATGTGCCTATACTTCCCAAGGAAACATCGTCATTTGCTTGATGTCACGAGGTCGCTCCTCATACAGAGTCTTGCTCCTCATTCTTTCTGGGGCGATGCGGTCCTCACAACATGTTATCTTATTAATCGTATGTCGTATGCCGTCGTCTGTCCTAGGTGAGAAGATTCTTTTCTCCCTAGTGTTTCCTGAAAAAGAATTGTTCTACCTCACTCCACGCGTGTTTGGCTCGGTGGCCTTTGTTCACCAATTGTCTCCAGGTATTGACAAGCTCTCTCCTAGGGCTGTCAAATGTGTTTTCGTTGGGTACTACAGAACACAAAAGGGGTACAAGTGTTATGATTCATTACGCAGGAAATATTTCATTAGTATTGATGTTACCTTTTTCGAGTTTGTCATGTACTTCTCTTCCACAGGTGACCAGTTGGTATCCTCAGGCACTAATGAAGCTATATGCATGCCACCACCATCACCTCCTCCACCACTACCTACAACTCCTACACCTCCTGTTACAGTTCTTGTTCCCCCATTGCCACTCCAGTATACCCCGTCGGCCTGCTTCTTCTCATGGTCACCGCTCATCATCTATCTCGCCTGAGGTATGTTCTGAGAATATAATCAATATTGATGGATCTAATGGTTTACCTGAGTAGGATGTGTTACAGAGGCCAGATGAGGATGCAGGTGATTTGGATCTACCTATTACAATTCGGAAACAGAAACATAGTTGTGCGTCATATCCTATAGCATCCATCGTCTCTTTTAATCATTTATCTAGGGACTTCAGGAGCTTTGTCATTGCACTATCAGCTGTGGATATTCCACAGAATTACCAAGATGCACTGAAGGACAGTAGATGACATCTAGCCATAGAGGAAGAGATGGATGCCCTTCAGTCGAGAGGTACTTGGAGCCTTGTCCCTGCACCTACCGATGTGTCTAGAGTGAGCTGTAAGTGGGTCTTCACAGTTAAACAGAATGCAGATGGTAGCATAGACAGATACAAGGCATGCCTGGTTGCTCGTGGATTTACACAGACCTATGGGCTGGATTATCTTGATACATTCTCGTTGGTTGCTCGCAATTCCACCCCAAGGATCCTTCTTTCTGTTGCGATTACTCGTGATTGACCACTATTCCAATTAGATGTGAAGAATGCATTTTTATATGGTGACTTGCAAGAGGAAGACTACATGCAACAACCACCTGGTTTTGTTGTTGAGGGGGACTGCTCTAAGGTGTATAGACTTCATAAGGCCATCTATGGCCTTAAGTAGAGCCCCGGAGCTTGGTTTCAGAAGCTCTCAGACTTATTTGAAAAACATGGGTACAAACGTTCCCATGTAGATCATTTCCTGTTCACACAGAAGACATCCAGAGGTATCATTGCAATCATGGTATATGTAGATGATATCTTGATTACAGGTGATGACGGACAAGGAATTCAGAGGGCGAAAGAAATGCTGGGTCGTGAATTTGACACCAAAGATTTGGAGTACTTAGATATTTTCCAGGGACTGGAGTTTGCCAGAAATCCTCGTGGATTGGTAATGATCCAGAGGAAATAAGCCACTGACCTGTTGAGTGAAACATGAATGCTTGGTTGCCGACTTGCCACTACACCCATGGATCCGAGTATGAAATTATACGATGATGACACTGATGAGGTGGATAGAAGAAGATACAGAGAACTGGTGGGTAAACTTCTCTATGTTACTATTACCAGACTCGATATCTCTTTTATTGTTAGTCGGGTGAGCCAGTTCTTGGAGCAACCACGTCTGGTACATATGGATGCTATACATATGATACTCAGGTATCTTAAGTCATCTCCAAGTGCTGGTATGTTGTTCAAGAAAGACAAGGAGATTACTATTTCAGCATGTGCAGATGCAAATTATGCAGGATGCCCCAAGGATAGGAAGTCCACCACTGGATTTGCTGTATATGTCGGAAATTCTCTGGTCTCATGGAGAAGCAAGAAGCAAACGGTTGTAGCCAGATCCAGTGCTGAGTCAGAATATAGGGCTATGGCCCAGGTCAGTACGGAAATGATGTGGGTGAAAGCCGTTCTTACAGATCTATATATTGAAGTCCCACTTCTTATGGCTCTGTAATGTGGCAATCAAGATGTTATATTTATTACAAATAATCCAGCATTTCATGAACGAACGAAGCACATTGAGGTTGATTGTCACTTCATACGAGATATGATTTAGAAGAGGTTTATTTCTACATCCCATGTTAGCTCAGGGGACCAAACTACAGAAATTTTTACAGAGGCGTTGCTTAGAGGGCCATTCCAGAAGTGCTCATCCAAGCTGAGCATGATCGACATCTATGCTCCACCTTGAGGGGAAGTGTAGAGATATATATTATGCTATTTTGTACCATTTCATATTTTCCCTTTTCTTTTAGACTCTTAATGTAATTTACCCATGGGCTACTCTCTTATATAAGAGAGCCTATGGCGTATGGAATAAACAACTCTCTTATTTTTTCCCAATAGTTATCAATGGAAACTTAGAATTTTATTTTCTATGTCTTTATAATTATATAAATGGTATATCATGCAGGTAGTTTATGACTATTGTTGGGTAATCTTGCGAATGGGTGTCGCGATGCGCTATCACCGAGGCGAGGCATTTCATAATAGCTAGTCACGTTGGGTTTGGAGCGGTTTCTGACGAAGAGCTGCACGAGAATGGTGAGGCATCTCTAATCCCGAGACGAGAAGACACTCGACTTTCCAGATCAGCTCGGAGTTCCATGGTCCGGTTCTGGGAACCGACGACACTGACTCTTTTGGCTTCAGACCCATATCCTCGGTCAGATCCACAACCCCGGACTCGCCAGCCTAGCCCTCACGTTACAAACCTGATTGACCCTAGAGGGGTGTCGTTGGACGATGCGGATCTCCTGCGGTAGTCAAGGCGTCGTTGCCCCCAAGTCGGGAGTGGCCCACGGACTTGGCAGAGTCTGGGGCTTCAGTAGGTGACTCAACAGAGCATGGGAATACAGTGGTGGATTTGACGAATAAGGTGTCTCGGTGGAGGCACCATTGGCCTCGGCGGAGGATTTGGGTACCTCAGTGGAGGCCTCTGCAGGGGAGATAGTGATGGTTCCATTGCTGCATATACGAGTCAGGGAAGAGGACCTCCTAGGGGAGGAGTAGGGTAAGGGGTCGGATGTGGCCTGATGGGAGCTGGAAAACCGCGGAGCGCAGGATGTGGGGGCTCTAGATTCGGTGCTTCCTATGCGAGGAAAGGCACCCTTAGGTCAAAGAGAAAGAGGAGGGTTGCGTTATTCACTTTGATGGTGCATGTTGCACCGTTCGTCCCTCGGAACCAGCACTTCGTCGATCACGCACAATAGTTACAGTGTTCTAGACAGGAACGTGGCTGAGAGGCTGGGGGTGGTCTCGCCAAAGAAGTTGAGCTAGATCATCCCTTTATGAAGATGTTATCTTGGAACGTCAGGGGGTTAGGCCGCCCCGAAAAGGGGTTGGTGATTAGGAACCTAATAATGGAGGCTGAAACGGACATTTTTCCGCTTCAGGAGATGTAGTTGTCGAGGTGCGACGATAACTGTCTGATGAGGGCTGGATGGATGTTAATGTTTTGAGCTGGTTGAACTGGAGGCCCAGGGTGCTTCGGGTACATTGCTGACTTGATGGTTGAAAGATAAGTTTGACCTGCTGACGATGTCCAAGTTTTTATTTTGTTTGTCCGTGGGATTGAGGAGGGTTAATGGTCTGTGCTTGTTGTCAAGAACGCCTATGGCCCGACGGGTGCAGAGAGGGGCTATTTGGCAGAGGAGCTGGAGAAGTTAGGAGCAACAAGCGTAACTGGGGTTTGGATCATTGGTGGCGACCTGAATCTGACTTCGTGATGATCGACCACAACAGGGTGTTGGTAGGGATTCCAGTTCGGAGGCCTTCAAGAGAGTGACTCACTCCTTGGGCCTATCGATTAATGATGCGGTTTGTTGTGCCTTTACTTGGCGGAATGTGAGGTCGCGATCCAGACTGGATCATTTCTTGTTGTCACCTGAAGGGGTGGAGTCATTCCCTCTATCTCAGGATTGGGCGATGCCACGAGCATATTCTGATCCCATACCGATCCTTAGTGAAGGTGGAAATTTTAGAGGTGTTGAATGAGTTCAGAGAAGGGAACGGAGGATTCGAGAACGTTAATCGGACGTTGGTGTTCCTCCTACAAATGAGTCTCCAATGAGGGTGGAGGAATTCAGGCTGATTGTGCTTTCCAATGCTCTCTACCTTATAGAGACTAAATTACTGCCAAACAGATTCAAAGTATTGTTGGACTTAGTCGTGCTACGAGGGCAGTCGTCATTCATTTCAGGGCATCATATGGTGGATGGGTTGGTCATTGCGTCAGAGATTTACCTTGATTGGAAGCGGTCGAAGAAGGAGGTGCTTTGGAAGATCAACTATGCCAAAGCATATAATCGTATTGATTAGAGATTCTTGTGGGTGTCTCTGCGGTGGAGGGGATTCCCAAAGGTTTGGGTGGAATGGATGAAGAGATGTGTTACTACCTCCTCTTACTCGATCTTGGTGAACGGCTAGCCGGAGGGTAGCTTCTTTCAGCCTCAACGGGGTATCCATCAGGGGTACCCGTTGACTCCTATACTCTCTGTCCTGGTGGCGGTTGCTCTGGCAGTTTTGTTCAGGCGTGCGGTGAAGACGGGGTGGCGTGAGCGCTTTCGGCTGGGGGATATCCATATCAATTTTCTTTAGTATGCAGATGATACGATCCTATTCCTTAGAGGCTCGGAGTAGCAGAGTTGCAATGCGACGCACCTGGTCGATATTTTTAGCAGTCTTTATGGTCTTGAGGTCAATAGGCACAAGATGGAGATCATTACGTTTGGGATGGATGACGCGGAACACACCAAATTCGTGGAGTGGGATGAGTGCCCCCTGGGGGTTCCTATCTCCTACCTGGGTTTCCGTCTGTAGCAAGCAAGCTAAAAAAGTCAGATTGGGACAATGTTGTGCACAGAATGGAGTAGATTGGATGGCTGGAAGGCGGTCACCTTATCTCGGGGCGGGAAGCTGACTCTCCTGAAGCATGTACTCACGGTCATCCCTATCTTCTTCTACGCGACTCGATTGATGTCGGTTGGGGTTAGGAGGAAGGTTGAGTCTTTGATGAGGACCTTCTTTTGATCGGACGATAAACAACAGAGGTCCAGGACGCATCTAGTGAGTTGGGATGAGGTGACGAAGGGGCGTAGCGAAGGGGGCCGTGGGGTACGTGATAAGACCGACCACATATGAATCCTGCTAGCCCAAAT
This sequence comes from Ottelia alismoides, assembly GCA_037367405.1. NCBI lineage: Eukaryota > Viridiplantae > Streptophyta > Magnoliopsida > Alismatales > Hydrocharitaceae > Ottelia > Ottelia alismoides. The sequence continues at coordinate 73,680 of JAZKJV010003801.1, read as the reverse complement.
AATTCTATAGTCCCAAATGGGCTACTCCAGATCAGCCCCACACATCCAAGCGAATGACTGATAAACCTTCTTCATAGAAAAGCTCCCTTTCATCCATGTCCTCGTCGAGGCCATCAACAGCGGCTAGATCCCTCAAGAGTGCCACGATCTCATTACACCTCTAGTCCGACAAAGAAGAAGCGAAGGTTGGGTACCAAGAGCCCGCCGACCAAATCTAATGCATCATAGCATTCTTGTCACCCGTGATAGCAAAGAGGCACGAGTATCTCTCACTACGAGGACCCATCCCCAACCAATCATCTTTTAGGAAGCCAAAGTTGTGTCCATCGCCCAACATCGATCTTACGAGAACACTCAGCTCCGACATGACACTAGAGATCCACTTCCATACACATACATACATTCATATATACATTACATTCAAACATACATTCCATTCATTCTCATATTACATTCATACATTACATTCATAAATACATTACATTCAAACATACATTCATATATATATTACATTCATACATACATTACATACATGCATTACATTCATACATACATATATTCACAAATTACATTCATGCATTACATTCATATATACATTCATACATTACATTCATACATACATTCATGCACTACATTCGTACAATACATTCATACATTACATTTATATATACATATATACACTACATTCATACATTCTTTTCATTACATTCATATCTACATTACATACATTACATTCATACATACGTTATATATGTTATATTCATACATACATTACATTCATGCATTACATTCATACATACATTCATACAATCCATTCATACATTACAATTATATATAAAGCATTACAATCATTACATACATTCATATATTCATAGAGACATTCATACATTCATACTACATTACATTTATTACATTCATTCATATTACATTCATACATACATTACATTCATACATACATACATACATTACATACACACATACATTACATTCATACATGCACTACATACATGTCATTCATACATACATTACATATATAACATTCATGCATACATTACATTCATCACGCATGCACACCACATACACAATCCATACATACATTACATTCATACATTACATTCATTATATACATACATTTATACATTATATTCATTATATACATACATTTATACATTATATTCATTACATACATACATTACATCCATTACATACATTCACTACATCTATTACATACATACATTACATTCATTACATACATTCATTACATACATACATTACATTCAATACATACATGCAACCATACATACATACAAACATATATACATACATGCATGCAAGGATTACATTCATACATACATTACATTCATACATACATCACATACATTCATACATTACATACATTCAAGCATTACATACAATCATACATTACATTTATTCATATATTCATAAATACATTACATTCATACACAGACTCATACATACATTACATTCATACATGTATTACATTCATACAAACATTACATTCATACATTACAATCATACATATATTACATTCATACATACATTACATTCACACAGAAGTCACACATTACATTCATTACATACATACATTACATACATATAATACATTTATTACAATCATTACATGTGTAAATTATATTCATTACATACATTCATGTATATATTTATACATAAATTCATACACTACATTCAATACATACATTCATACATATATTCATATATATATGCAAACATTACATTCATACATACATTCATACATTACATTCATACACACATTCATACATTACATTCATACATACATTTATAGATTGCATTCATACATAAAGTAAACTCATTACAATTATTCATACATTACATTCATACAATCATTATATTCCTACATATATTACATTCATATATACATTACATTCGAACATTGCATTCATATATACAGTCTTACACTACATTCATACATAACAATTATATATAAATTCATTACATTCACTACATACATTTATACATTTATACATACATTCATACATTAAATATATTCATTTACACTACATTCATACATACATTATATTCATACATTCATTAATAACATTCATTACATACATTCATACATACATAAATTCATATATACATAAATTCATACATACATTACATTCATTCATACATTCATACATTACATTCATATATTCATACATACATTCATCATTACATAGATACATACATTACATTCATTACATGCATACATTATATTACATACATACTTACATACACTACATACATACACAAATATTACATACACACACATTACACACACACTCACACACACCCACACATGCACACACACATACAAACACATTACATTCATACGTACATAACATCCATACATACATTTATATATTACATTCATCTATTACATTCATTACATACATACATTCATACATTACTCATATATTACATTCATTCATTACATTCATTACATACATACATTACATTCATTACATACATACATAAATTCATTTATACATTACATTCATACATACATTCAAACATTACATTCATTACATACATATATTACATTCAATCATACATTCATATATTACATTCATACATACATTCATACATTAGATTCAATCATTATATTTATCACATTCATTACATACATACATACATACATTAAATTCATTACATACAATCATACATACATTCATACATTACATTAATTACATACATTCATATATACATTCATACATTACATTCATACGTTACATTCAATACATTCATTCAAACAAAATATTCATCCATACACTGCAAGCATACATTACATTCAAACATTCATTACATTCATACATTACATTACATACAACCATACATACATACATATATTACATAAATACATACATACATCATACATACATACATACATTACATACATACAAACATACAATTTTACATACATTACATTACATACATATATATACACTACATCCATACATACACTACATACATACATACATACATACATACATTCGTACATACATTACATTCATACATACATTACATTACATACATACATATACACTACATCCATACATACACTACATACATACATACATACATTCGTACATACATTACATTCATACATACATTACAATAGCATATTACAATTATACATACATTTGGGAACAATGGGAGAGTGATGTGAAGACTCCTTCAGCTAGAAGGGAGAGCGGGGTGGAGGCTCCATCGGTACGAGGGGATAGTAGGGTGAAGACTCTAACGACGTGATAAGAGAGCGGGACTATGGCTCCTTCAGCGAGAGGGATGAGAGTTGCTGCGGAGACCTTACTGGCAAGGGAGGACGTGTGGAGGTCGTAGCTTGAAGGGGCTCGCACTGCAGGAAGGCATGGAAAGGCAACCGCCAACGACTATTCGTAAATCCTTTCGGAGGGGGCTACTTTCGTTGTGGCTCATCAGGGTATTGGGCTCGTCAATGTCGTGAACCAGTGTAGTGTTTCCGCTGTCGTTGCCTCGCCCTCACTATCAGAATGTGCACTTTGTTGCGAAAGGGTGAGCAGGGTATGGTGATGTTGATCAGAGAGGGAGGAGGGCCGAATGCTCTGTTCTCGGGGTCCTCTGATGTGGAGGCAGTCTCTGCGGTTCATTTTCATGGGATGTCGTGCAGGTAACACCATGGAGTGCGGTGGCAAGGGGGCTTACCAGAGCAGAGGCAGGAGACCTGATGTGATGGTCTAAAGAGGGGAGGTCTTTGTTGCAATGGCGGTGGACGTGGGCACAAGATGGAAGATTACAACCAAAGCATTTGAATCGAATTCGAGTTAAGGGCCTTCCTTTTGTTGCAAGGAGATTCTCGAAGGTTCAGGAATTGTTTCGTGGGATTGCAGAGGTAGTTGGAGTCGAGAGCACGGGCTACCACCTTGGTGAGCCATTGGACCCCATACTTCGTGTCTGGAACCTCGGTCCTGACTTGTTGGGTTATTGGGAGATCTTCTCAGAGGGGAGGAAACTCGTTTTGAAGCTCGCCTCAGCAAAGCCCCTCTCCCAAACTCGAAATATAGCATGCCCAAGTGAATTGGTGATGGAGGGCATGGTCACGGTGGTGGGCGCATCGTGCCAGGCAGGCGGTGTAGTGGTTGGATGAGGGGTTGGCGAGCTTCCCAGTGCAGATACCTCGTCTTCCATAGGGGATTCGATTCGACTTGATCTCTGTGGATCCTCCTAGCGCTGCCACGCGCTCTGTTGTTGCTCTCACCTCCGTACTCCCAGGTGATATTCCCAAGGCATGCCTCCTTCAGGCGTTGCTTAGAGAGATCCGATGCGAATAATGGTAGCCACGCTCCCGACTCTGCCACTTAACATAGAACGGCCGCCTTCGACGCCGCCAAAGCAAATAGTCTCGAAAATCTCACACCAAGAGCTCCCCCCGGTCTAATCATCACCCTAAAAATGAAATAATTGATCGTCCCCCACCTTATGTTGAAGTCTCTACGATATCGCCGGTAAGACCGTGTGGATTCCAGCCCAGAGGGACGACTCAAACCTCATCCTCGCCACCAACTCACTTTCAGCATCATAGATACTTAGCACTAGCTTGGCCGCCAACAAGGTCGAAGAACCCCAAATCTGAATCACCCATTTGGCTAGAAACGTCTTGTTCATGGGTTCAATATCACGTATCCCAAGGCCCCCTTCGTCACGCCCCATCGTTACCTCATCCCATCTCACCAGATGCATCCCGGACCTCTGTTGTTTACCGTCCACCCAAAAGAAGGTTCCCATCAAAGACTCAACCTTCCTCCTAACCTCAACCAATATCAACCGAGTAGAGTAGAAGAATATAGGGATGGTCGTGAGTACATGCTTCAGGAGAGTCAACATCCCACCACGAGATAAGGTGACCGCCTTCCAACCAGCCAATCTCTGCTCCATTCTGTACACAACATTGTCCCATTCTGACTTTTTTAGCTTGCATGTCACCGAAGACAACCACTTGTAGGAGATAGGAAGCTCTCCCAAGGGGCACTCAACCCACTCTGTGAATCTGGTGCGTTCGGCACCATCCATCCCAAATGTAATAACCACCGACTTGGGCCTGTTGACTACAAGACCAAAAAGACTAGTAAAAATATCGACCAGGTGCGCCACATTGCAGCTCTGCTCCTCCGAGCTTCCAAGGAATAAGATCATATCATTTGCATATTGAAGCAAAGGGATAGAGATAACCCTCAATCGAAAGCCCTCACACCACCTCGTCTCCACCGCACGCCTAAACAAAACTGCCAGAGCATCGACCACCAGGACAAAGAGCATAGGAGCCTACGGCCATCCAACTGAATCTGAAAGAAGCCTCCCTCTGGCTTGTCGTTCGCCAAGATCGGGTAGGAGGAAGTAGTGATACTTCTCTTCATCCATTTCACCCAAACCTCTGAGAATCCCCTCCGCTGCAGGGACACCCACAAGAATCTCCAATCAACACAGACATATGCATTGGCATAATCGATCTTCCAAAGCACCTCCTTCTTCGAGTGCTTCCAATCAAGGCAAGTCTCCGACGCCATGACCAACCCATCCGCTATCTGATGCCTCACAATGAACATTGACTGCCCCTGTAGCATGACTTAGTCCAACAACACCTTGAGTCTATTTGCCAGTAATTTAGCCACAATAAGGTAGAGAGCATTGGAAAGTGCAATCGGCCTGAAGTCCTCCACCCTCGCTGGAGGCTCCTTCTTTGGTAGGAGGAACAACAACACCCGATTAACCTTCTTGAAGCCTCTATTCCCTTCCCCGAACTCATTCAACAACTCCAAAACTTCCTCCTTCACTAAGTCCCAGAGCTTGTGGTAGAACAACATCGAAAAGCCATCAGGCCCATGAGCCCCATCCGCATTCAGCTCCCAAACTGCTCTCTTTACCTCTTCCTCCAAAAAAGGAACCACCGAACTCTCCGCTTGATCACCATACAAAGACTCCACCCCTGTTCCTAGCCAACTCCAACCTTGCCTCTTCTCCTTTGCAATGTCTCCACAAAGTGTCCCCGCAATGCACTGCCTATCTGCTCCTCCCCCGATATCCTCACTCATTTGATCTCAACATCATGTAAGTAGTTTCTTCTCCTCCTCCCATAAGCCATTGAGTGAAAAACCCTCCTATTAGCATCACCCTCTTTCAACCACCTTTGCCTCTATTTTTATCTCCACACCACCTCCTCCTTTCTGTCCTCCATCATCAACTCCTCAAGCAAGCCCAATCTCTCCACCACCTGTGAAGAGCCCAAAACGTGAGCAGGGACTAAATCGCAAAATTTGAATAAATATGGATTTAATAACAAATATGCTTTTATTCCAGTGTCCAAAAATTTATTTGAGCAGTTCATTGCGTAGATCGCGTCGATAGCTTTCCAACAAGTCCAAGAATGCAAAAATCCGAATTCGGGAGCCTGAGTTACGACTATTTTAGCAATGAGGGGTCATGGTCCTATTCGGATCCGAACCTGGATCCGAATCCGGGTTTTACCCTTAAAACCCATCCCTCCCCTCGTCCAAAACGCCCCAACTCTTTCCCCTTCGACCAGCCCTCATCCTCCTCCCTTTTTCCCTCGCCGGAGCTCCGCCGGAGCTTGCCGGAGCGCCTCGGATCTACAATCTGAGACCACCCCCGCGTAGAGAAGGTCCAAGGCATCCCTGTATACGGTTTTGCATCACCATTAGGGTACCGGTCGTGCCGTTCTTCGTGGATGAAGATTCCGAGGAATCGGGTTTTCTTGAGGTATGAAGTTCCCTTCCCTCTTGCTGCGGACTCCACATGATTTTGTCGAACCTATGTGCTTGAACCATGTATTCTAATGGCAAGTTGAACTCCCACTCATTTGGTAATTCTAAAGAGATGATCTATCTTTATGTTAAGGTCCTTAGTTCTTCTCCTTACAACAATTTGACTCGTCATCATTTTGTGATGACACTATCAATTTTTCCTCTTGCAACATTTTATCCCTATTCAGCCTTGCAACGTCACTGTTAACAACATAAGCTTTTGAAATATGATTGATGACACGTCATTTAATTAGTAATTATTTGGTGAATAATATACCTTTTGGATCATATCCTTCTATGTGATCAGAAGCCATCAAAGCAAAACCAATAGAAAATGCAGCCAGATTGAAAAGCTTCCTGGAAAAAACGTGGAATGGAAAATTTTTGGGATCCTGCTTCAGTAACGGTCTGCATAAGAAAATGAACGGAATATGATCTAAAGGCAGGCAACATACATCTGCAAGTTAGAGGAAATGTAGATGTCATAGGACTTACAAAATTAGTGTATTGATTATTGTGATAATTGGCTAAACAATAGATTAAATTATGACACACCAACTTCGTATTACCGTCTCCACACCTTTCACATGCTTTGGGTTTTATTATTAGAACTGCCACCACATGGACGTCACAGCCTGAATAAATAAAGGAATAGAGTTGCGTATGAATATGTTAGCAGAGAAGTGTAGAGGGTTGTACATTAGTACTTGGAACGGTACTGAAAGTAATGGAAGTTAATGTGTTCGAAAACTTTCTTCTCTTATATAGAACTGCATTGCTAACTTGGAGCCATTGTAAGAAGCCTATGATGAGAGGCAAAATCTTTAGTTCGTGTGTCAAACACTAAACATGCTGGAATCGAGTATTCAAACCAAAATTGATGGAGAACTGAGGGTTCAGATTCGAGCGAGAACTAGTAATTTGAATTCAAGAGCTGAGCACTCACGTTTAAGCCAATAATTGGAACATGACAACCATGTATCCAGATCCTGGAGCTGAACATTTAAATCCAAGCAAGATTCAGAATCCACCATCAAATGCTCCGATGTCATCTCCACAAATAACAAAAAAAAAGTATAAGTGAATCACACAGATTACCGGATGTTCAACCACTCACAGACATACTACTGACCATGTCATTATATCCATGGACTTTAAGCTAAGTCTAAATCTAGTCTATTCATCTATGAAGACATATATGAATCATTCGTTTTGCATTCCTCTATTTTTTCCCTCCCATACATAAGGAAGATGAGAGAAATCTATAACAAAATTCTATTCATTTCTCTCACAGGTGATGCCTTAATCCAGATTTTCAATTGAAGTATTATTTACATCCTCCTCAGAACCAATAGATGTAGCTTAAAATCACTGTTTAGGAATGGCATTCCTTGACATTTACATAAAGTCAGTAATGAGAGGGACATGATATATGCTGTGATTATCATTCCCATGAAAGGGGAATTTCATGTTGAATGGGTAGTGGAGTAATTGCCCCTTAAGGGAGGGGCATGCATCCTTGGGGCCTCGGGTAGAAGCCTAGATGACCGCGATCCCAACTACTATTGTTGTTGCGATGGTTCGAAGACATGTTTTTTGGAACATCGAGGTGCTAATCTGACGGTGTTGGCCTCCGCACTTGTGTACTTTAGTCCGATGCTCTAGCGTGGGCCAAGTAGTCAGGGTTGGTTGGCTTGTGTTTCGCTTGTCACTTAGAGTTAGCACTCGTGTATGGGACAGTGTAGGCCACATTGGTCAGTATTCCAAGTGGGAGCGCTAAGAGGAGAGTTACAGGAAATGTGGTTTAATGAAGTCGGAAGAGGGATATATTTCTCCTGGGCATAAGGAGAATTGGGTTGTCGCGATGATTCGCAGGTTGGAATCTAAATTGTGAATCGGAAGCATCATTGGGAAGTGGGGCTAAGTGGACGTGTTGGGAACTTAGTTGGGATGCATTGTACCCCATCGCATGTCTACGGAGGCATCCCAATCCTATGGTGTTCTTTTTACCTTAGAATCATAGTGTGAGGTCCTATCTAGACCAAGATCACAGACTATCCTAAAGCTTCGTTACTCATATCCATATCCAATAATAATAACAACTAGAATGTAATTCTTTGTAAGATCCGGTTACTCAGTTTCTTTCTCTTTTGCAGACATTTAAATTATATCTTGCTTGTTTTTATATAGTTTTGTTTAAATCGTATTGGGCAACTTTGCTCATAACGTACCTATGTGTGGATTCGCAGGTCCGCAACAGTGACTAGTTGGAGGCATCATTTTTGAGCAGCTTCACCTTCTTTTTGTGGTGCAGTATTGGTAGTTTCTTGTACTATTTCCGTACTTAGTTTCTTTTTGAAATACTTGGCATATAAAATGTATGATGTATGTGTGGACATTTTTATTATGCATGTATACTTTTGTGGACATGGATGGAAAATTGAAATGTATGAAATGAGAATAGGTTGAATGCAAGGAAAGGAAAATTTTAAATTCTTATGCATGTTGTTTTCTCCTGCTTTAAATATATGCCAAATATTCGAATGTGAGATGCATGTGCATGGATTGGTTTGCCGAGTACCCGGATCCTAGAAGGAGACGAGTGTCCCAGCTAACGGGCCAAGCAGTCATGGTTGGTTTACTAGTGTTTCACTTGTCACTGAGTTAACACTCGTATACGGGCCAGTGTTGGCAACATTGGTCGATATTCCGGGTGCGAGCACTAAGAGGGGGGTTCCGGGAAATATGGTTAATGAAGTTGGGAATGAGAGATATTTCTCCTGGGAATAAGGAGGATTGGGTTGTCGCGAGGATTCGTGAGTCGGAATCTAAATTGTCAATGGGAAGTATCAGTGGGAAGTGGTGTTAAGTGGATGTGTTGGGAACTTAGTTAGGATGCATTTACCCCACCGCATGCCTACGGAGGCACCCCAACCCTAAGGTATTCTTTTTGCCTTAACGTCACAGTGTGAGGTCTCATATAGACCAAGACCACAGACTATCCATGAAGCTTGGTTACCATATCCATATTCAGATCAAACAATAATAATAATGTAATTCTTTGTGAGATCAATTACCTAGTTGTTCTTTTGCACACATTTAAATTATATCTTGCTTGTTATTGTATAGTTGTTTAAATCATATTGAGAAACATTGCTCATAACATACCTACGTGTGGATCCGCAGGTTCGTAGCAATGAGAAACTTTGGAGTCACCACTTTTTTTCAGCTTCACGACTCCTTGTGGAATAATTGGTAGTAGTTTTTGTACTGTCTTTCCTTACTCGTAGCATTTTGAGAGACATGACATGTATAATGTATGAAGAAACACATTTCTTTCATGTATACATGTATATTTTGTGGACAGTATGGATCGCGACCTCACATTTCGCCAAGTGAAGGCACAACCAACCACATCAATAATCGACAGGCCCAAGGAGTGGGCCACTCTCCTCAAGGCCTCCGAACCCGGATCCCTGCCACTATCCAGCTACAGTCGGTCATCAGGAAGTAGATTCGCATTCAGGTCACAAAGAATGATTCAAACCCTAGTTGCCCTTGCTGCTCCCAACTCTCCCAGCTCCGCCGCCAAGGATCCCCACTCTGTACCCATCGGGTCATAGACATTCGTAACAAGGAAGCACAGTTCATCCTGCCCCCTTCTCAATCCTACGGACAAACAAAATAAAAACTTTGACGTTGTCAGCAGGTCAAACTTATCTTTCAACCATCCAGTTAGCAATCCACCCGAAGTACCCTGGGCCTTCAGTTAAACCAGCTCAAAACATATACCTCAGTCTAGCCCCTGTCTGATAGTGTCCTTGCATCTCGACCACTTCGTCTCCTGAAGCAGAAAAATATCCGCACTGGCCTCCATTATTAGGTTCCTAAACACCAACGGTTTTTCGGAACGGCTCAACCCCCTGACGTTCCAAGATAACGAATTCATAAAGGGACAATCTGGTTGAACTTCTTTGGCGTGTGACCACCCCATCCTCTCAGCCACGCTCCTGTCCAGAACTCTATAACAATTGTGCATGATCGGTGGGGTGTTGGCTCTGGGGGATGATCAGTGCAAAGCCAATCTTGTACCGCTGAAGCAAACAACGCAGTCCTCTTTCTCTCGCATAGGAAGCACCGAATCTACAGCCCCCATACCCCGCTCTCCATGGACACATCTTAGGCTCGCTTCTAGCTCCCATCATGCCACAGGCCCTCTCCCAGAAGGTCCTCTTCCCCGACTCCTATATGCGGTGATGGAACCATCGCCATCTCCCCTGCAGAGGCCTCCACCAAGGTGCCTAGATCCTCCACCGAGGTCATTGGTGTATCCAAGGTTGCAGAAAGCGGTAGTCGGTACTCGGTCGGTGGGGTCACTGACTAAGGATTAATCAGCAGTCAGGCGACTAATCGAATTTAGTCGGTCATTAGTCGGTTTTGAATTTTTTATTTATTTTTAATATATAAATCATTTTTTATACATATATTCTTATATATTTGCAATATAATTCATTTTTTATACATATATTCTTATATATTTGCATAGATTTGAACATTTTCTATACTATTATAATGAAACAAAAGGAGTAATTGACTTTAAATATAACATTAAGCATATTAGAATAGGTTTGATTTAAAAAAAGTAAAAAATAAAAAAATAAAAAACCTCTATGTAAAAGTCAGCCGAGTAGTCGGCCCGATTAGTCGGGTTGACCGACTAATGGCCGACTAGGCCTAGTCGAGTCGGCTACCCCCCCGACTCGACTAGTCGGACCGACTAGTCGGCCTAGTCGGCTGACTTTTACAACAGTGGGTGTATCCGTCGAGACCCCCTCATCTGCCGAATCCACCATTGTATTCCCCTGTTCCGTGGAGCCACTTACTGAAGCCCCAGACTCAGTCAAGTCCTCAGACCACTCCCGACTTGCGGGCGGCGACTGACGCGTGGAGGCGGGGGGTCTTACGTGATTTGAAGCAAGCGCGTTGTTGCGGAGGTCGAGGGAGGGCTCTACTTTGTTTCGCTGACGTAGGTTACGAGACCACAATGGGTCGCTGGAATCCATGCCACTGCAACGGATTCGAGTGAAGGGGCTCCCCTTTAATCACGCAAGGAATGCTAAAGTGTAGGGAGTTGCTTCACGGCATCGCCAAGGTGGTTAGGGTTGAATGCACAGGTTGCCGCCATGGTGAGTCGTTGTATCCTATCTTCCATTTGAAGTGGATTGGCTTGGAGAAACTGGGTTGGTGGAAGGTCATCTCAGATGGGAGGCTTTTGCACTTGGATCTCGTGACAACGGGACCTGCATTACAGTATCGAAGCCCGAAGCATTGCTTAGACAACAAGGCGAAGGAGGTTCCGACGGTGAAGACCAAGGGTACATCGAGCGGGACAGTGCCGCAGTCGGCTTGTGGGGTGGCGCGGTTCCCAAAGAAGTCGCCTCTACTCCATTCTGTACACAACATTGTCCGAAACTGACTTTTTTATCTTGCCTGCCACCAACGACAACCCTATGTAGGAGACGGGAAGCTCCCCCAGGGGGCACTCAACCCACTCCGTGAATCTGGTGTGTTCTATGTTATCCATCCCAAATGTAATGGCCATCGACTTGTGCATGTTGACCTCAAAACTAGAAAGACTACTAAAAATATCGATCAGGTGCACAACGTTGCAACTATGCTCCTCAAAGTCTCCAAGGAATAAGATCGTATCATCTGTATATTGAAGCAAAGGGATAGAGATATCCCCAGCAGAAAGTCCTTGCACCATCCCGTCTCTACAGCATGCCTGAACAGAACTGCCAGAGCATCTGCCAACAGTACAAAGAGCATAGGAGATAACGATCACCCCGTTGAAGCTGAAAAAAGCCCCCTCCGGCTTGCCGTTCGTCAGGATCAAGTAGGAGGAGGTTGTGACACATCTCTTCATCCATTCCACCCAAACCTCTGGGAATCCCCTCCACCGCAGAGACACCCACAAGAATCTCCAATCAACACAGTCATTTGCTTTGGCATATTCGATCATCCAAAGCACCTCATTCTTCTTCGAGTGCTTCCAATCAAGGCAAGTCTCCGATGCCATGACCAACCCATTCGCTATCTGACACCCCAGAATGAACGTTGATTGCCCATGTAGCACGACATAGTCCAACAAAACCTTGAGTTTGTTTGCCAGTAATTTAGCCACTATAAGGTAGAGAGCGTTGGAAAGCGCAATCATCCTGAAGTCCTCCACCCTTACTGGAGACTCCTTCTTTGGTAGGAGGAACAACAACGCCCGATTAACCTTCTCGAAACCTCTATTCCCTTCCATGAACTTGTTCAGCACCTCCAAAACTTCTGCCTTCACTAAGTCCCAGAACCCGCGGTAGAACATCATCGAAAAGCCATCAGACCCATGAGCCCCATCCACATTCAGCCCCCTGACTGCTCTCTTCACCTCTTCCACCGAAAAAGGAACCACCAAACTCTTCGCCTGCTCATCAGACAAAGACTCCACCCCTGTTCCTAGCCTTCCCTAACCTTTCTCTCTTCTCCTTCATGAAGAATCCACGAAGTGGCCCTGCAATGCACTACCTATCTGCTCCTCCCCCGACACCCTCACTCCTCCAATCTCAACCTCATGTAAGTAGTTTCTTCTCCTCCTCCCAGAAGCCATTAAGTGAAAAAACCTCCTATTAGCATCACCCTCTTTCAACCACCTCTGCCTCGATTTTTGCCGCCACTCCACCTCCTCCTTTCCGTCCTCCAACACAAACTCCTCAAGCAAGCCCAATCTCTCCGCCACCTCCTCCTAGTCCAACCCCTTCTCATCATCCAGTTCATCCAACCTCAACACCCATGCCTGGGTCTCTCCTCTCCTGGCCCTCTGCCTAGCCTTGACCTCCCTCTCAAACTCGGCAAGGAAAGACCTTAGGAATTTCAACTTTACCGCCAACCGAGACACCTTCGAGCCCACAGGAGACTAGCTTCTCCGCTGCTCAGCCACCTTTTCCCTAAAACCTTCCTCCAAGAGCCAACTTCGCTCGAAGCGAAAAAAGAACTTGCTTCTCCTCTCCTCACCAGACGACCAAATGATCAGGGTGTGATCAAAATATGGTCGTGGTAGCGTCCAAACCCGAGATAGAAACGATTCAGTCTGGATCGCAACTTTACATTCCGCCAAGTGAAGGCAAAGCCAGCCGCATCAATAACCGACAAGCCCAAGAAGTGGGCCACTCTCCTCATGGCCTCCGAACCCAGATCCCTACCACTACCCTACTGCAGTCGGTCATTAGGAAGTAGAGTCGCATTCAGGTTGCCGTCAAAGATCCAAACCCCAATTGCGTTTGTTGCACCCAACTTCCCCAGCTTCGTCGCCAAGGATCCCCGTTCTGCACCCATCGAGCCATAAACGTTTATGACAAGGAAGCACATACCATCCGCCCTCATTCTCAATCTCATGGATAAACAAAATAAAGACTTCGACATCGTCAACAAGTCAAACTTATCTTTCAACCAACCAATTAGCAATCCACCCGAAGCACCTTGAGCCTCCAGTTCAACCATCTCAAAACATTCACCTCCCTCCAGCCCTTGTCTGATAGTGTCCTCGCATCTCGACAACTTCGTCTCCTGAAGCAAAAAATGTTTGAACCGGTCGCCATTATTAGGTTCCTAACCACCAACGGTTTTTCGGGATGGACCAACCCCTGACGTTCCAAGATAGCAGCTTCATAAAGGGACAATCTGGCTGAACTTTTTTGGCAGGACCACCCCAGCCTCTCATCTACGCTCCAGTCCAGAATTCTGTAACAATTGTGCGTGATCGACGAGGTGCTAGCTCCGAGGGACGATCAGTGCAAAGAGCCCTCACGCACTGCCGAAGCGAACAACGCAGTCCTCCTCTTTCTCTCTGACCTAAGGGCGCCTTTCCTCGCATATGAAGCACCGAATCTAGAGCCCCCACACCCCGTGCTCCACGAGCACATCTTAAGCTCGCTTCCAGCTCCCATCAGGCCACAACCAGCCCTACCCCAAGAGGTCCTCTTCCCCGACTCCTATATGCGGTGACGGAACCATCGCCATCTCCCCTGCAGAGGCCTCCACCGAGGTGCCCAGATCCTCCAACGAGGTCACGGGTGTCTCCGTCGAGACCCCCTCATCCGTCGAATCCACCACTATATTCCCCTACTCCGTGGAGCCACCTACTGAATCCCCAGACTCAACCAAGTCCCCAGGCCACTCATGACTTGCGGACAACGATGCCTTTACAACCGTAGGAGATCTGCGTCGCCCAGCGACACCCCTCTGGGGGCAATCAGGTTCATAATGAGAGGGCTGGGTTGGTCGGTCAAGGGCCGCATATCTAACTGAGGAGACAGGTCTGAAGTTGAACAAGTTAGTGTCATCAGTTCCCGGAATAGGACCATGGACCCCCGAGCGCATCTAAAAAGTAGTGTGTCTTCTCGTATCAGGATTCTGCATCGGCTGAGGATTCGGATCTCCCGAGCGAAAGCTCTCACGAGCTTCACCATTCTCGAGTGGCTCTTCGGCAGAAACCGCTCCAAACCCAGCATGACCAGTTGTTAACTTGGGTATATGGACCTCCACAAGTCTCGGAAACTGTAACATCCATATTCTAACATCCATATACTATAGTTGCATGAGTTTATGCATTAGTTATAGGAAACCTTGTGTATGTCATGATGTGTATGTCAGATATCTACCATTCAGAGGGAGTAGTAAATTGTTGCTAATC
Source organism: Ottelia alismoides (assembly GCA_037367405.1). Classification (NCBI taxonomy): domain Eukaryota; kingdom Viridiplantae; phylum Streptophyta; class Magnoliopsida; order Alismatales; family Hydrocharitaceae; genus Ottelia; species Ottelia alismoides. The sequence continues at coordinate 58,104 of JAZKJV010003801.1, read as the reverse complement.
CTACTATGGAGATAAAACACTTAATTGTAGTAATAAAACATCTTCAAAGACTTAAGACTATAGAGACAGTGATCTCTAAGTCTTCAAATACCTAAAAAGGCTTGTGATTTTGTCTTAGTCTAAGGAGATGGAGATCTCCAGGCGAAAGGTATTTTTAAGAGGATAGTATAAATCACATAATTGTTATGATAATTTGTGAAGCTGCGGTAGAAAAAATAAAACTAGAAGGACATTCTGACTGCTTTGACAATTTTGAGTATTGATTGCATTTACTTTAGATGCGATCATTATTTCGAGCGATATGCAAGTCTATAAAAGGACTTGACATAGTCTCTCGCAACAGTGTAACTAATCAGTTGACCAAGTTATTGCTTATAAGGCAACATAGCTTATTGATTAACACATGAATGTGGATTTAAATATTAGTCATTTAATGGCTCTTCAGGCTAGTAGGAGATTGTTGGACACCAAATCCCAAGCATGGTCATCTTGCTTTGGAAACATGACATGATTTGTGGGTATAATATATGCTTTTAAAAGGCATATGATCGATGCCAACTCCCAATGATCAAATGAGAGACACTTAACGATAAAATCCTAAAGAAGACAATTCAAATGAGACCAGAACTTCGGGTTTACTCTAGGTCTTCCAGTATGCAAGATGCACGGGTATTAGGAATACTCGAAGGTGATGTGATCTTAAACGATTGTATAACTGTGGTTCTTCCATTCCAAGGGAGTGCTGAAACAAGTATTGATTTTAGTGCCTCATATCAGTTGACTAGGTATCCGATCTTGATACAATTGTTGGACATTAATCCGAATATGATTCGGATGCAATGAGAAGATGTGATATTATGTCTGATATGATCAGACACCTCTGAGTAGACTTCTAGAACAGGATATGAGAAAAGATCTCATTATCCACGTCACTATGCATGGCATATACAATCGCCATGACCTTATCTCCAAGTATCTGAGGAGAAGGCACACAATTCTTGAAAGAGTTCGAGAATTGTTCCATGAGAGATATTATCTAAGCATTGGAAATTAGATAGTTAAATATACTTTAATGATTACAATTGATGTGTGGATAAAGATATCCAAGATAATTAATTAAATTAAATTATCATAGATATGATCAATGTGGATAACACTATCCACAATAATCATGGATAATGTAGATATGATCCACAATATCTTGGAGAGAGCTAATTGTGAATGAGATTCACAATTTATATGTAAATGTGAATTGGATTCACATTACATAATTTAATGTACATATGATTTACATTAAATATTGAATGGAAGAATTTAATTCTCGATAGTCAATGGTGTAATTGCAACTATCACAAATAATTTGAAATTATTTAATGATTATTCAATTATTCACTTAATTAATATAGTGGATAAATTGATTGACTTATTCCACTTTAGGCTGGACGTCCAGGGTTGTTAAACCACGGTTGACGTCCACTAGTATGTGGAATGAGTCTTTTAATTAATTAAATCCACTTGTTGATTAAGTAATTGATATAATTTAGAAATTATTTTTAAATCACATCTATGTGTTTTTTTATGTTTTTTGTAAACAAAAAAGAAACACAAATCAATCTAAACCATTGATTATTGAAAGCACATGGATTAGGATCCATGAATGTTACACCCCGTCCTCCCGAGGACCTTAGGTTACCCGTCAAACACGTCATTCGCCTACTTAATCAGCTTAGAGTTAATCCGTTGTTACGAAACCCTGAGGAAATTTTTCGCTTTTTAAAACATGACATTCACAAGATTTAATTTTGGCTATGCAAGCAACCACAAGAAAACTAAAAGCGGAAGTAGTAGTACACCAGAACTGAACAAAAAGGATATTCATTCATTTTCATTTCATTCATATAACATGCTGAAGTTCCACAACATTCAAAATACATGTAAATATTCCAAAGATCAGGCTACAAAAGAGAACACAACTAACAACTGTCTAATGAACTCCAAAAGGATATACCTGCTATGAAAGTGTAACACCCAAAGAAACAACAACAGCCCAAAACCACGTCGGCTACTCGGTCGCTGGGCCCTTGCCAGCCACAAGTAGAAAAAAGGGACAAACAAGTATCTGTCACAAAGTTGTCAAGTACAAATTCTACACAGTTCTACTAAGAAAAGTAGTAAGAACAGACTAGAACAACTAGAAAACCGTAAGGTAACTGTAGTGTACAAAAGAAGCTAGCAAGTAAAAGTGGGTTAATTGATTCTTTTAAAATATTTACTTGCTTTCTGAAGTCTATCAAGAATACACTCGCTCACTACCACACCGTGTCTCCCTAGATCAATGGAACTAACCCAACTACAACTCAAGCCTAGAAGTAAGTCTGTGGTCTTGGTCCGGTTAGGACCTTGACATCCGGATAGGACTTCAAAGTCCAGATTGAACCTCACACTATGACTCTGAGGTATGATGTACGCCTCAGGGTTGGGGTGCCTCTGTAGGCATGCGGTGATGTCTTGCATCCTAACTAAGTTCCCAACACTCCTTCTAGCTTGTTCTCTCAACTTTCATTGATCCTTGGTCGACACGTGTGATAGCTCGCTCACGAAGGTGTATAAGAGGAACCGTACTCACAACTCTCTCAACACCCAACCCTCGTTAGCCTCTACTAACGGAACTGTCGTCACTAGTCTCCTAGCGGAGAAGTCACTCATCTATTACCCCATCACGAGGTCACATCCTGGCGGAAAGGTAAGTGAAATCCTTAGTGTCTACTAACCATTACCCCATCACCAGGACACCAGCCTGGCGGAAAGGTAATTAAATCCTTAATGTCCACAGATGGAATTTATAACTTAACTGGCCAATTGGTGAACTGTCACATATCAATCGATCACTACCCCATCACCAAGACACCAGCCTGGCGGAAAGGTAATAAACTCAGCGGTAAGGAAACCCCCGAAGGGATTCGTCTGCTCTCGCCAATCCCAGTGGAAGTGTGGTCCAAGGGAAAGGCAGTGGTAGTACGACTACTACGCCACTAGAGGCAGGAAAGAGAAGAGGTAAGCCTGCCGGACCCGACTTCCTCTCTCGTTGCTCAACTCCCGAAGGAGAAGAGCTAAGTAAAAACCAGACGAGCTCGTAACTAACTGCAGAGAACCCCCAACCTAGGTTCTCAAAGAAAAGCCAACGGGTCAGCGGAATGGTCTAGACAACTCGTGGATCCCAACGAAGCGTAAAAACCGAGCCGGCTCGAAGAAAACACGTAAAAAGACTGGGATCCTAGACCCATGCTCTCAGCGTCCGCTACCCAAGCCTGAGCGACCTCATCTCCTGCTCAGGTGAGGGTCACCGCGCCCTCGCACAGTCGGAGCATCAATCTCCATGACTGATTATATGTGACATCACCATTTCTGTTATTTTCATGTTTCCCCTAAGTGTCTAAGATTTCTTTGATTTATTTCCCATTTACAAGCTGTCAGTTCCAGACTCGAACTTGTTCTATAAGAACCTTAACTGATCCTAGGTAAGGGATACTGACCTGTTCGATAGTCTCTCTCCAAATTCTTACTGAAGAAACCTCTATCTTATGATCTTGGCTATCTTCACGGAAAACGTCTTCCTTTCCTATGCCCCCATAAGATTCACAATTACCTACAAGGATCGGGCTACTCTTAGAGAAAGACTTGCTTCATGGCAAGTTCATAAAGTTTTGTTTTCCTGTATGGTACTACATATATATGTGTATCCTTAAGATCATCTCCAAATCTCTAAATTTCATAATAGATGATTCAAGCCCACCTTTATATGTAACAATTATCCTAAGGCTTGCTCTAACATGGTTACTAATCGAGATTTACCCTATCCAATTTTTATCACCCCAAAACATTGACATTGTGTGTGTATACTTCATAATAATCCAAGGCATCTAGTCCTTTTTAAGTTCACACCCAAATTCATGACTTTAAAAATACCATTTAGGTGTTTATTTTACTTTAATGTCTATCATTTCAAGAGGTCTTTAGAGGGTATCACATGCTCCAATCATGCATCTATTCCACACATAGACCTATGTGTACATCAAGTATATGTCTGCAACCTTAAGGCAATTTATCCTCTCTTAATCCTTCTCCTTAATGAGATTAAATCATCATTTATTTCCCCAATTCAATACAGGGAAATCAATGAGCACTTGGGGTTTTTAAAACTTATTAAAGGATGCCTAAAAGTTTGATTAAACATGCACTCCACAATGGAATTTGGTCACAGTTTTGTTCATGGACAGCAACCAAATTAGTCTCAAAATCTTCATCAAAACCAATCCAACTACATGGATTTCATGTGTATTACATTCCCTAAATATCTATAGTCAAATCCACCAAAGGATGTCTAAGGATATTGTCAAAATCATGTATGTTCTTAGTCCTAAGGCAACCATCTCCAATCTGAACATTCAGTGGAGATATCATATAGGTAGTCAATAACTCCTCAAAAACTCCTCATTTTTCTAAAACAAACCCATGGATTAATGGTTGATATAAAAGAGTATATACCAACAAGTAATTTTACTCAAGAAAACATGAAGAAACTCCTCAAATGCATCTTAAAACACTAACTTAAAGTTCATGGACAGATCTGGACACATTCAGTTACATGCATATGTCAACATCCAAAACATTTCTAATCACCTAAATTTTCAAATTTAAAACCAAGAATCATAAACCAATTTATTGGGGGTCATAATCAGTAAGTAAATATACTCAATGGAATTTAATGAAGACTCCCAAATCATGCAAGTTATTGGCCAACATTTACAACAACAAATCTGAAAATTTCAGTATGACCGTCCATGTATAGCCTCTTTAAGATGTTATAATCACATGCAATTTTGTATTTAACCCCATGGATTTAAGTCTACCTTAATGGAGTATTAATCAACATATGATTCTACCTAAGATAACCCAAGAAAGATCCCAAAATACATGTCTAACTTGGATTAAAAGGAAGACACACAGATTCTGGAAACTTGACAGAACTGTCATATGAACAGCAGTCAGTTCTCCCCCAAAACCACCACTAAAACCTAACTAAAGGCATGGATTTCATGGGTTTTATAACCCCCATTCATACAGCAACCAAAACCACGAAAATGGTTCTTAAGATCATCCCAAAAATCATGCATAACACGAATACAAAGAAGATCACAGATTCTGAAAACTCGACAGAACTGCCATATGAACAGCAGTCAGTTCTCCCCCAAAACCACCACTAAAACCTAAACTAAAGGCATGACTCTAAAACCAAATTGATGGAGGATATAACAGCAATCAAATGCCCATAAAATAGCTCAAGAATGTCCCCCAAACCAGGCCAAAAACTCGGATTTATTAAGTATGAATAGATCTGGAAATTCCACAAATTTCGTCCACAAGAAGCCACATAACCCCATTTTATCACCACCAAAATCCAAAGCAAATGCTCAACCAAAGATCTGGGTTTTTAGGTGGTTTAAATCCACTTAATGGCAGCAAGAGAGGGGTATATTTGTACCTTTAAACAGTGCTCCAGAACTGCTCAAGAACAACTCAAGAACAGTAGCAACTCCAGTCTTCTATCACCAATTTTGATCCAAGCTTGGCCTTGGATTCAACATGTATCTGATGGAGAAGAAGCTCCTTCCTCCCAGCTTTAATTTGAACCCAAGAAACTCGAATTTGGTGGAGATTTGGGTGGTTATCAAGGAGAGGAGGTGGAGAAGAAAGAGTGGTCGGTTAGGGCTTTTTGGAGTGGGGAAGATGGAGAATACTAAGTGGGGTTACAGGGGTTGCCTAAGGGAAGTTATTCCCTTGTGAAAAAAAATTGCAACATAGCTCCACCCACTCCTCTTAATTGCAACCAAGGCCCACCCATAAATGGAAATCCACAAATGACTACCAAACCTTAGTCTCTAATCTTACTTAGCCACTATTAATATCTCAAATTTAGCATATGCTCACTAATGGTTCATCATCTTGGGTTTACTTAGTCATTAGAATTTAAGGATGTTACAACCATAAAAACCTCAAAGAGAGTCTCGTCCTCGAGACTCCACTTCTAAGATGGGTTCGTCGGTCTGCCATAAAAACCTCAAAAGGTTTTTAACCCATAAAAACCTCAAAGAAGGTTTTTACCCAGAAAGTGAAATGAGTTGCCAAACAGAGAACTGATAAACTAAACTGCGAAAGTACCTGAGAAGAGTCGCGGGTATCTCTCGCGCATAGATGCTTCGGTCTCCCATGTCGTCTCCTCAACACCCTGTCGACGCCACAGGATCTTGACCAAGGGAATCTCCTTGTTTCGAAGCCTCTTGACCGCAAAATCAAGTACCTGCACTGGCTCCTCCTCGTACGTCAGCTCTGGCTCTATGTCAAGGCTCTCATAGCTGATGATATGCCGAGGATCGTGCACGTACTTCCTCAAGTTCGATATATGGATACGTCATGTATAGCCGCCAAACATGGGGGAAGTGCCAATCTGTATGCAACTTTCCCAACACGTGAAAGTATCTCGAATGGCCCAACAAAGCGTGGCGCCAGCTTGCCACGAACTCCAAATCGTTGTATGCCCTTCATGGGAGATACACGTAGAAACACAAAATCTCCAACCTGAAACTCCAAGTGTCGGCGACGTCGATCTGCATAGCTCTTCTGGTGACTCTGTGCCGTCAAGAGCTTCCTCCTCACCAAGTCAACAACCCTCGCAGTCTCCTCCAAGAGGTCCACGGTATACAACGCATGATCGCCTACCTCGCGCCAACTGATTGGCGTAAGGCATCTCCGCTCGTAAAGAGCCTCGAATGGCGCCATGCCGATGCTCGAATGATGGTTGTTGTTGTACGTGAACTCAACAAGAGGTAAATGATCCTTCCAGGATCCCTTCCACTCTAGAGAACAGGCGCGTAAAAGATCCTCCAAGGTCTGTATCGTACGCTCGCTCTGTCCGTCCGTCTGAGGGTGATATGCTGAACTCATCTTCAACTCGGTCTGTAATGCTGACATGAATTGTTGCCAGTAATGGGAAGTGAACCTCGAGTCTCTGTCAGACACTACCTCGCGGGGTATGCCATGTAACCTCACAATGTGCTGTATATACAATCTGGCCAACTGAGAAGGTGTATAAGTCATGCTGACAGGTATAAAATGGGCTGACTTCGTCAACCTATCAACAATGACCCAAATGGAATCGTGGCCTCCCGGTGTCCTTGGCAATCCCGTAACAAAGTCCATCGAAATGCTTTCCCACTTCCACTCAGGAATGGGGAGAAGCTGCAGTAAACCAGGTGGTCGTCTGTGCTCCGCCTTCACCATCTGGCAAGTCAAACACCTGCTGACATGCCCAGCTACGTCCCTCTTCATCCCATCCCACCAGAAATATCTGCGAAGATCGTGGTACATCTTCGTACTGCCGGGATGAATGGAAAGATGCGAACAATGCGCCTCGTCAAGTATATCTCTACGTAGCTGCTCGTCGTTGGGAACCACTACCCGACCTGCCTTCCACAGAATCGACTCTGAGACAACAAAGCCGTCAAACTCATCCTTCACTGCTCGCATGTATCTGTCGTGAATCCACGGGTCTGTCTGCTGACCTGACACTATACGGTCCCAAAGGCTGCTGTACCTAGGAGGTACGGAGATGGGAGAAGACGTACTGTCCTGCGGATGCCTATCCGTCAGTGCTGCAAGTAAATCCCAAGTGTATAGCCAATTCATCGTACCCTCCGTGTGCGCTCTCCTGTTGAGGGCGTCTGCAACCACGTTTCCCTTACCAGGATGATAAGAGATCGTGCAATCGTAGTCCTTCAGCAGCTCTAACCATCTGCGTTGTCTCATGTTCAGCTCCTTCTGATCAAATATGTACTTCAGACTCTTGTGGTCTGTGAAGAGCTCAAAGTTAACCCCGTACAAGTAGTGGCGCCAGGTCTTCAGAGCGAAGACCACTGCCGCCAACTCAAGGTCGTGCGTGGGGTAATTCCGCTCATGCGGTCTCAACTGTCTCGAAGCATAGGCAATCGCATGCCCCCTTTGCATCAGCACTGCTCCCAAACCATCACCTGACGCGTCTGTGTAAACCGCGTAGTCCTGTATACCTGACGGTAGAGCAAGAATCGGAGCTGTAGTAAGTCTCTCCTGCAGTGTCCTGAAGGCCTGCTCGCACGAACTATCCCAAACAAAAGGTACTCCCTTCTGCATCAAACGCGTCAAGGGTAGTGCGATCCGCGAAAAGTTGCTGACAAAGCGTCTGTAATAGCCTGCCAACCCAAGAAAACTACGGATCTGTGTCACTGTCTTAGGCTGCTCCCAAGACATCACTGCATCTACCTTCGCAGGGTCCACTGAGACACCTGCTCCTGAGATGACGTGTCCCAAGAATGAGACCTGAGGTAGCCAAAACTCACATTTACTCAACTTGGCATACAGTCTATGCTCTCTCAAAGTACCAAGCACTGCTCTCAAGTTGTTCTCATGGTCACATTCATTCTTCGAATAAATCAGCACATCATCTATGAACACCACAACAAACTTGTCCAAGTAAGGACGGAATACTCTGGTCATCATGTCCATGAATGCCGCGGGGGCATTCGTCAGTCCGAATGGCATCACTACAAACTCGTAGTGGCCATACCATGTTCGAAAGGCTGTCTTCGGGATGTCTGTCTCCCGAATCCTCAACTGATGGTAACCCGAGCGGAGGTCGATCTTCGAGAACCGAAGATCCCTGTAGTTGATCAAATAGATCATCAATACGTGGCAGAGGATAACGGTTCTTCACCGTCCTCTTGTTCAGCTGCCTGTAATCAATGCATAACCGCATGGTTCCATCCTTCTTCCGAACAAAAAGTACAGGAGCGCCCCAAGGTGAAGTACTCGGCCTCACAAAGCCCAAGTCAAGCAACTCTTGTAGTTGCACCTTCAGCTCTCTCAGCTCTGCTGGTGCCATGCGATACGGAGCCATAGATATCGGTTGCGTATCGGGAAGCAACGAGATCTCGAACTCGATCTCTCTAACTGGAGGTAGTCCTGGTAACTCCTTAGGAAACACGTCGGGATACTCTGACACAACTCTAATGTCCTGAGACATCCGCTCTCTATCTGTAACCTCCTGAACAAAGGCCAGAAAGGTGTCACATCCCTGATCAACCAATCGTTGTGCTCTCAGTACTGAAATATACTCCATCCTGGAGTCTTGCAATGTCCCCTCAAAAGTGAACTCTGTCAAGCCGGGGATCCTGAAGATAACAGTCTTCCTGTAACAGTCGACTAAGGCGTGATGTGTAGACAACCAATCCATGCCCAAAATCATGTCTAACTCAACAAGCTGTAGTAGGAGGCAGTCCGCAGTCATTTCGTGACCGCCTATGGACATTGGTAACCCTCTAACTATCTCTGAAATCACGAACAACTGTCCGCCAGGCCCTCGAATGTGAAATGGAGGATTTACATCCTCCGCGACTCTACCCAATGTGGCTAGAAGCCTCACCGCAAGAAACGAATGGGTAGCACCAGAATCAAACAACACATGAAAAGGATGGCTCGAAACTGAAACCATACCTTTCACGACCGTGGCCGCGGACCGTGCCTGCTCAGCTGTAACTGCGTGAATCTGTCCCTGACGTATAGATCCAGCACTGGATCCTGCTGCGCTCTGAGCTGGTCTCTGCTGACCTCTGTACTGGGAGCTCCTCCCAGTAACTCTCGAACGTGATGGAGGTGGAGGCGGTGGAGTCTGTAGCTGTGGGCACTGGGACCTGACATGTCCCATCTGCTGGCACTGGTAGCACCTGATCGCCCTGCTCGGCGTAGAAGATGGACCGGCACTCTCTGCGGGTCTCGCGCTCTGTGCTCCAAACCTCTGCGACCCAGATGGCCGCGCTGCCTCAAAACCTCTACTGGCCAGTGCTCCTCCCAAAGTAGTCGTGGGGGTCGAGCGAACACTGCCAGAAGAAACCGTCCCTGTCGGACGAAAGCGTCGTGCTGACCGTTGTGGCTGAAACTGCCGACGAATAGGTCCAGACAACCTCGGTGGTACTGGTGGCGGTCTAAAAGTACTCCCAAAACGTCTCTCGCGGACGTCCTCAATCCGCTCTGCTGCATCAGTAACCTCAGCAATGGTGGTCAGTCTCAGCCCTGCCAACTTCTCCTGAACGTCCTCCCTCATGCCACGAACAAACTTTTCCAGATTCTCATCTGGAAAAGCAGCTGCAGAAAATGTGTGGCGTGACAACTCGGTGTAGCGCACGAAGTACTCTCGCGCTGTCATCCTGCCATGTCTCAGCTCTGCAAACAACCTGCGCTGTGTCTCCTTCCACTTCCCTGAAAAGAAGTGGTCTCTGAAGTGAGTCTCAAAGTCTGTCCAAGTCGGCACACGCCCCATCTCGGACACAGTAGCCTCCCACCAGCGCTCTGCAAACCCAGTAAGTGAGAATTCTGCAAAGGGTAACCACGACTCTGGAGGTGCCTGTATCATCCTGAACACCTTCGCCACCGTCTTGAGCCACTGCTCCGCCTCGTCAGACGTACCCGTGCCCTGAAACCTGGGTACTCCCGCTCTCTGGTAGGATGTGAAGACGTCATGGTGTCTCGGTGCAGTAGGAAGAATAAACCCTGTCACTCCTACTCCTGCTGCAGGCCCTTGGCCTACCTCAGCTCTGTCGGATCCTGACTCCCTTAGAATATCTGCCTCGGAATGCTGGGGAAACTCCTCAGAGAACAGATGCTCGGCTCTAGCGGACTCATCCCTGGACAGGTGGTATGAGGAGTCAGACAACTCCTCCATCCTCAGCTCCATCCCAGTGTGTCGCTCTGCCATCTCAGTCTGCTGGGTAAGTATCTGATCCTATCTCTGTCGCAGATCAGCTAGTGCAGCTAGTACCTGTGCCATCTCTCCTGGCTGATCATGAGCTACTCGTGGTGCCATGCTAATCCTCCCTGTATCGGATTATAGCATAGTTAAGCACACTTTAGGAAATAATCAGTTGTAACATTTCTCCCCTTGGGATACTTATATGAATGAAATGTTCTGGTGACTTGTAGTTACATAAATCTTATGAATGTCAAAATTTTTCCCCATTCGGTTTCATGAGAAATCAGATGACTCTCGCTATTAAGTTATGTGAATGCGTGTATCGGGGTAACTCTGCTCTGATACCAACTTGTTACACCCCGTCCTCCCGAGGACCTTAGGTTACCCGTCAAACACGTCATTCACCTACTTAATCAGCTTAGAGTTAATCCGTTGTTACGAAACCCTGAGGAAATTTTTCGCTTTTTAAAACATGACATTCACAAGATTTAATTTTGGCTATGCAAGCAACCACAAGAAAACTAAAAGCGGAAGTAGTAGTACACCAGAACTGAACAAAAAGGATATTCATTCATTTTCATTTCATTCATATAACATGCTGAAGTTCCACAACATTCAAAATACATGTAAATATCCCAAAGATCAGGCTACAAAAGAGAACACAACTAACAACTGTCTAATGAACTCCAAAAGGATATACCTGCTATGAAAGTGTAACACCCAAAGAAACAACAGCAGCCCAAAACCACGTCGGCTACTCGGTCGCTGGGCCCTTGCCAGCCACAAGTAGAAAAAAGGGACAAACAAGTATCTGTCACAAAGTTGTCAAGTACAAATTCTACACAGTTCTACTAAGAAAAGTAGTAAGAACAGACTAGAACAACTAGAAAACCGTAAGGTAACTGTAGTGTACAAAAGAAGCTAGCAAGTAAAAGTGGGTTAATTGATTCTTTTAAATTATTTACTTGCTTTCTGAAGTCTATCAAGAATACACTCGCTCACTACCACACCGTGTCTCCCTAGATCAATGGAACTAACCCAACTACAACTCAAGCCTAGAAGTAAGTCTGTGGTCATGGTCCGGTTAGGACCTTGACATCCGGATAGGACTTCAAAGTCCAGGTTGAACCTCACACTATGACTCTGAGGTATGATGTACGCCTCAGGGTTGGGGTGCCTCTGTAGGCATGCGGTGGTGTCTTGCATCCTAACTAAGTTCCCAACACTCCTTCTAGCTTGTTCTCTCAACTTTCATTGATCCTTGGTCGACACGTGTGATAGCTCGCTCACGAAGGTATATAAGAGGAACCGTACTCACAACTCTCTCAACACCCAACCCTCGTTAGCCTCTACTAACGGAACTGTCGTCACTAGTCTCCTAGCGGAGAAGTCACTCATCTCTTACCCCATCACGAGGTCACATCCTGGCGGAAAGGTAAGTGAAATCCTTAGTGTCTACTAACCATTACCCCATCACCAGGACACCAGCCTGGCGGAAAGGTAATTAAATCCTTAATGTCCACAGATGGAATTTATAACTTAACTGGCCAATTGGTGAACTGTCACATATCAATCGATCACTACCCCATCACCAAGACACCAGCCTGGCGGAAAGGTAATAAACTCAGCGGTGAGGAAATCCCCGAAGGGATTCGTCTGCTCTCGCCAATCCCAGTGGAAGTGTGGTCCAAGGGAAAGGCAGTGGTAGTACGACTACTACGCCACTAGAGGCAGGAAAGAGAAGAGGTAAGCCTGCCGGACCCGACTTCCTCTCTCGTTGCTCAACTCCCGAAGGAGAAGAGCTAAGTAAAAACCAGACGAGCTCGTAACTAACTGCAGAGAACCCCCAACCTAGGTTCTCAAAGAAAAGCCAACGGGTCAGCGGAATGGTCTAGACAACTCGTGGATCCCAACGAAGCGTAAAAACCGAGCCGGCTCGAAGAAAACACGTAAAAAGACTGGGATCCTAGACCCATGCTCTCAGCGTCCGCTACCCAAGCCTGAGCGACCTCATCTCCTGCTCAGGTGAGGGTCACCGCGCCCTCGCACAGTCGGAGCATCAATCTCCATGACTGATTATATGTGACATCACCATTTCTATTATTTTCATGTTTCCCCTAAGTGTCTAAGATTTCTTTGATTTATTTCCCATTTACAAGCTGTCAGTTCCAGACTCGAACTTGTTCAATAAGAACCTTAACTGATCCTAGGTAAGGGATACTGACCTGTTCGATAGTCTCTCTCCAAATTCTTACTGAAGAAACCTCTATCTTATGATCTTGGCTATCTTCACGGAAAACGTCTTCCTTTCCTATGCCCCCATAAGATTCACAATTACCTACAAGGATCGGGCTACTCTTAGAGGAAGACTTGCTTCATGGCAAGTTCATAAAGTTTTGTTTTCCTGTATGGTACTACATATATGTGTGTATCCTTAAGATCATCTCCAAATCTCTAAATTTCATAATAGATGATTCAAGCCCACCTTTATATGTAACAATTATCCTAAGGCTTGCTCTAACATGGTTACTAATCGAGATTTACCCTATCCAATTTTTATCACCCCAAAACATTGACATTGTGTGTGTATACTTCATAATAATCCAAGGCATCTAGTCCTTTTTAAGTTCACACCCAAATTCATGACTTTAAAAATACCATTTAGGTGTTTATTTTACTTTAATGTCTATCATTTCAAGAGGTCTTTAGAGGGTATCGCATGCTCCAATCATGCATCTATTCCACACATAGACCTATGTGTACAGCAAGTATATGTCTGCAACCTTAAGGCAATTTATCCTCTCTTAATCCTTCTCCTTAATGGGATTAAATCATTATTTATTTCCCCAATTCAATACAGGGAAATCAATGAGCACTTGGGGTTTTTAAAACTTATTAAAGGATGCCTAAAAGTTTGATTAAACATGCACTCCACAATGGAATTTGGTCACAGTTTTGTTCATGGACAGCAACCAAATTAGTCTCAAAATCTTCATCAAAACCAATCCAACTACATGGATTTCATGTGTATTACATTCCCTAAATATCTATAGTCAAATCCACCAAAGGATGTCTAAGGATATTGTCAAAATCATGTATGTTCTTAGTCCTAAGGCAACCATCTCCAATCTGAACATTCAGTGGAGATATCATATAGGTAGTCAATAACTCCTCAAAAACTCCTCATTTTTCTAAAACAAACCCATGGATTAATGGTTGATATAAAAGAGTATATACCAACAAGTAATTTTACTCAAGGAAACATGAAGAAACTCCTCAAATGAATCTTAAAACACTAACTTAAAGTTCATGGACAGATCTGGACACATTCAGTTACATGCATATGTCAACATCCAAAACATTTCTAATCACCTAAATTTTCAAATTTAAAACCAAGAATCATAAACCAATTTATTGGGGTCATAATCAGTAAGTAAATATACTCAATGGAATTTAATGAAGACTCCCAAATCATGCAAGTTATTGGCCAACATTTACAACAACAAATCTGAAAATTTCAGTATGACCGTCCATGTATAGCCTCTTTAAGATGTTATAATCACATGCAATTTCGTATTTAACCCCATGGATTTAAGTCTACCTTAATGGAGTATTAATCAACATATGATTCTACCTAAGATAACCCAAGAAAGATCCCAAAATACATGTCTAACTTGGATTAAAAGGAAGACACACAGATTCTGGAAACTTGACAGAACTGTCATATGAACAGCAGTCAGTTCTCCCCCAAAACCACCACTAAAACCTAACTAAAGGCATGGATTTCATGGGTTTTATAACCCCCATTCATACAGCAACCAAAACCACGAAAATGGTTCTTAAGATCATCCCAAAAATCATGCATAACACGAATACAAAGAAGATCACAGATTCTGAAAACTCGACAGAACTGCCATATGAACAGCAGTCAGTTCTCCCCCAAAACCACCACTAAAACCTAAACTAAAGGCATGACTCTAAAACCAAATTGATGGAGGATATAACAGCAATCAAATGCCCATAAAATAGCTCAAGAATGTCCCCCAAACCAGGCCAAAAACTCGGATTTATTAAGTATGAACAGATCTGGAAATTCCACAAATTTCGTCCACAAGAAGCCACAACCCCATTTTATCACCACCAAAATCCAAAGCAAATGCTCAACCAAAGATCTGGGTTTTTAGGTGGTTTAAATCCACTTAATGGCAGCAAGAGAGGGGTATATTTGTACCTTTAAACAGTGCTCCAGAACTGCTCAAGAACAACTCAAGAACAGTAGCAACTCCAGTCTTCTATCACCAATTTTGATCCAAGCTTGGCCTTGGATTCAACATGTATCTGATGGAGAAGAAGCTCCTTCCTCCCAGCTTTAATTTGAACCCAAGAAACTCGAATTTGGTGGAGATTTGGGTGGTTATCAAGGAGAGGAGGTGGAGAAGAAAGAGTGGTCGGTTAGGGCTTTTTGGAGTGGGGAAGATGGAGAATACTAAGTGGGGTTACATGGGTTGCCTAAGGGAAGTTATTCCCTTGTGAAAAAAAATTGCAACATAGCTCCACCCACTCCTCTTAATTGCAACCAAGGCCCACCCATAAATGGAAATCCACAAATGACTACCAAACCTTAGTCTCTAATCTTACTTAGCCACTATTAATATCTCAAATTTAGCATATGCTCACTAATGGTTCATCATCTTGGGTTTACTTAGTCATTAGAATTTAAGGATGTTACAATGAACTTCCAAAATGATATAAAAGAGAGGTGCCTAGCCCTCTTTACAAAAGTTGTATGCGATTGTTGCATAAACTAATCTCTCTCTCCCCACAACCTTAGGCCATCCCCTTGCCCAAGGTTGGTGGAGATCATGATCGTCGTTGTGCTACTGTTGTACTACCGGATCAGTTGCTCTAGGAACTCCGTCCTCTTCCATGCATCATGATCGTGAAGAAGACAAGTGTATTCATGAGACAAAATCAGGAGGTTCCTTGCTTGGAATGTTCCCTAGGATTGCAAGAAGTTCGTGACTCATTAGCAGGCCCATGAGTGCACTCTCGTCGGATCGTATCGAAGTCAGGAAGGTTCTTCCTTTAGAAGATCTGAGGATCACCACCACGCTTCAAGAGGTAAGTCTAAACTCTTGTGGTCTTGATGAAACAGCATGGGAAAGGTTTTTGTGCCATGTGGTTTCATCTTAAAATTGTGTTTTTCCGTTGCCATACCAACTAATATGACTAGTTGACATAGATCGGATTTGATCCGATCTCCGTGCTTCTGTGATGCGTGAGGCCAAACACCTTGCCTTCATATTACTTCCGCTTGATGCAGATTATCCAATCCCCTGGACTTGTTTCCTCTTCCATTGAGACTAGCGCTACGGCTTTAGCTACCCCTTCAGGTACAACAACCAACTTTGTAACTCCTCTTGCTTCCGCTTGGATTAGACTCTGAAGACTCTACTCATCAAACGAGAGAAGGTAGCCTACTGACCTTCTCCGAACCCTCTTCCTCAATAAAGTCAGTTTGAGTCACCAATGGGACTCACTTGCCTATCATTACTGTCGGAACCATGGAATTCTCCTCCCAACTCTGACTATACGGGGTTCACTGCGCTCCTAATTTCCCTCTCATCTTGTTGTCTGTTTATAAGCTGTAATATTGAGCTTAATTACCGTGTAATATTTGATTAATTTTATTGTTATTTCCAAGACATCTGGACAAGACAGTTTTTTGGTGAGAGCACGAGAGGAATGGCCTTTATTATCTTGGCATACCCTCGGATTCTAAGCTTTATGGTGTTACATCAATCTCCAAAGACCTATTCCTATGACATTTACGCCTCAGGAATCATTCTGCCAAGGCTCTCTCCATGATGTTCCCTGAATTCTCTACTATGAAGTCCTTTTAGTTTGAGGGGAGTGAACTCGAGAAACAACATTGAGCTTCTTTCCTATTCATAATGAGTCTCATCATACCACACTTTTTTGGTCTTGTCCATGGTGATGTTTGGGGACCTTGTTCGGTTTGAACTTTGAGTGGTCATCGATATTTTATTGTCCTTGTGGATGATAATAGTAGAACCTCTTAGGTTAATCTAATAAAGGAACTTTTAGAGATTAATAAAAATTTCAAAAATTTCTTTCAATATGCTAACTTCTTTCTCTGCATGTGTTCAAATTATTCAAAATGGCAATGCTCTTGAGTTTACCCTACATGACTTGACGTCGTTTTTTTGCCTCTTAATAGATTGTTCATCAAACATCCTACATGTGTACCTCTCATCAAAATGGGGTAGCAGAAAGCAAACTAAGACATTTGCTTGATATTGCTAAGTATCTCCATACTCAGATGAATGTTTTCAAGTACTATTGAGGGGACACTATGCTTATTGGTGTTCATCTCATCAACAGAGTTACGTCTTCTATCCTAAAGTGGGACACTTTTCTCTCTACTATACCTCACTGGGTTTCTTTTTCCTTTACCTTTGAGAATTTTTGGGTGCACTACGTTTGTTCACAACTTTCATGTGTTTGACAAATTGTCATCTAGGGCCACCAGGTGTATCTTTCTTGGGTACTCTCATACTCAAAAAGACTATTAGTGTTATGATCTTGTGGACGCCAATACAATATTTCTACAGATGTCACTTTCTTTGAGTAGACTAACTTCTTTACACAGACTATACATGCAAACGCATCACTGCATCGGCTTATGTTCCTTAGCTAGTTCTTTTTACATGATGATATGCCATCTTTAAGTGCACCCACCATCGTTGCCCCGGATGTACCTGAGGATCTTCTGATAGCTCTCCGCAAGTAAAAAAGGCAATGTATCCATTGAAGGTTATCTAGTTGTGACAAGAGGTTTGCAGATGCCATAAATGAGGTTTTTGTTCTCAGATGTCATCATAGTGCACTCTAGGATCAGGGTTGGCAACATGCCATGGATAAGATAAGATGGATGACCTTACCTCCCTGGATATGTGGGATCTTGTGTCGTGCCCTTTAGGAGTTTGACTTGTGGCTTGCAGATGGGTATTCACAACCAAATAGTCTCCTGACGGTTTCATTGATAGATCAAAAGTAAGATTAGTTGGGAAAAGCTTCACATAAACCTATGGGATTGGTTATTTTGAGACCTTCTCCCTTATTGCCAGAATGGACTTCATGCGCACCATTATTTCTCTTGTTTCTAATAAAGCATGACCTATTTTTCAACTTAATGTTAAGAACACATTTCTTTACGGTGACCTCGAAAAGGATGCATATATGATGCATCAACCGAGTTATGCAGTTGAGGGGGAGTGTGCATGTCGACTATGTAAGACCATCAATGGCCTAAAGTAGAGCCCTTAGACAGGGATTGGCAGACTTACCCATGAGATTAGCACACTTGACTTTCAGAGTATGACATTTGACTCCTCTATCTTCGTCAAACGACGGTCTACTGGCACTATTATAATTGATTTTTTTGTTGATGATATGGTTGTCATCGAAGATGACGAAGACGACATTTCAGAGAATAAGACATTCCTCCATAAGGTCTTTGTTATGAAGGATATTGGCCAACTCTGTTACTTTCTTAGTATTGAGGTGATGCACACTACAAAGGGACTCTATATCTCTCAGATGAAGTATTGCCTAGACATTCTTACCGAGGTTGGATTACTTGGATGCAAGCCATCTGACATCGCTATTGAAGTAAGGAAACATTCCACATCAATTGATCACGCCTTTAAGGATATTGAACGATCTAAAAGCTTAGTGGGTAAACTTCTTTATCTCACTGTTACTAGGCTAGATATGTCAGATGTTGTTAGTAGAGCCAGCCAACGCATGTAGAGACCCCTTTACAGTCGTTGGCATGATGTTTTCCAGATCCTTCGATATTTGAAGGAATATCCTAACCATGGACTCTTTTATGGGGTTAACAATCACACTAGTGATTCCGTCTATACAGATGTTGACTATGCCGATTTGTCTAAAGACCATCTATCCACTACAAGCTAGGTCATTCTCATTGGGGACAACCTTGTTACTTGACGAAGCAAGAAGCATAGAGTAGTCTCCAGATCGAGTTCAGAAATAAAATGCAGGGCAATCTCCCAAGCCACCTGTGAGATCACTTAGTTTGTCTCCTTTCTACAAGAACTTGGGACTTTTAGTTGCTACTTACATACCTTTATTCTGTGGCAACAAGCCCGCTACACACATCACCTCCAATCATGTATTCCATGAGTAGACCAAGCACATTGAGGTGGACTGTCACTTCTTTCATGATGCAATACGAAGAATGATCTCTACTCCACACATCTCCACTAAACTTCAACATGCAAACATCTTCATGAAGGCACTAGCGAAGAAAAGCCTCTTATATCTAATTTCCAAGTTGGGCACGATTGACAACTATGCTCCAACTTGAGGGGGAGTGTTAGAGTTATTGTATTTCTATTTTATTTGAGTCATGTAACCCGTCAGATTCCTATATGTGAATTCCCCTTTTTGCTCTATAGGTTTTATATCTATATAAGAGACCCTAGACTCATTAAATAAACACATAAATTCATTCTCTTCTCCATAAAAAGACCACACTACTTAATCAATTAGTTTTGAGTCAGTCTAACAGCGAAATACATTTATATCTTCTTAGATCATATGTGATCTTATACCAAGTTGTACGCTTATAGGGGCGTGCTCTAAAGCAAATCATAGACCTTTGAAGAGTTCCACCCAAAGAACTATACATAAGAGAATCTAATAATCTTCAAAGGTGAAACTACTTTTTCATTGACATTCATAAAAGAAGATATTTCTGCAATTATTAGTTTGTATCAAAATTTGCTTCTTTTAATTTTTCAGCAGCATCTGCATCCATTTTTGCCCCTTCTTGTACATGTCAGGAGGTTTCAACATCTATACAATGGATAGTGATGCTATTCTCACCCTTCCCTATGATGTACACCCCCAATGGTATGTCTATATTAAAATTGCTACAGAGAAGTATTCTCCATAAAACACAATATAACAAACTTCCCATGGTATGGGCACCAACACTATTGGAAGACAATCGGCACAGATCTAGTTTTCAGATGGAACCTTTCTCAACAAACCAAATCACAATCATGTCCACTACTTAAATCGAAATCATATAAGCATGAAATTCAATGCTGCAGAAAAAACAAGAACTGGCCATGAATTGTCTTAAATGGTTAGGTGGTTCTTATAAGTTGTGATCATAAACCATTGGACATGGTTTCTTCTAAGTGCGAAAATACATGAAATGATTTTTCTAACAGCTAATTACATTGGTAAACACAATGATCTTTTTCTCCCGAAATATGATTTTTCCGGACCTGGATTGTTGCGAAATTCGACTGAATTAAATCCACTGATCAATTTACATCGAAAGGGTAATAGCGGACGACCACCCAACATGTTCTCAAAAATTTTATGATATCCTGTATAAATTCCATTATTATCAGTTGGCTCTTCCATTCGCACTCAAGAAAAGGTACTCCAAATTAAAGTGCAATGCAAATGCAAGAAACTACAGCAATTACTAATAGGTAATGTGCAATGGCAATGCGGGAAAACCTCTGAATCAGAAATCACGTCACATCTAGATCAAAGCTGATTTGATCGACATTCCTTAAAAAGATTAAAAGAGAAAAAGAAGGAACTCACGATTCGAAGATTGGTTGAGGTGCATCCGAGGAACCATAGAAAAAGAGGTCGCTGCTACTGTGCTTTTTCCACGTAAGGCATGAAATATAATACATGAACAGAATACCAAAATTAATAGCACCTGAGATAAACACCGAAATTAATAGCATGCTTCATTTACAACCTGAACAGAATACATGAAAACTCGATGGAGCAACAAATCCAAGGCTTTCTACCTAAATAGAAATTCAAGAGAAATCAGGAAGAGGTTCACACAATGCGATGTCAAAGAACTATTGACGAAGTATATAGCAAGGGATGCAAAAGAATCATGCAGTATGTGACCTAGCGACAGGTTACAAATGCTTACAAGTATTTAAGGTACAAAATCTTCCAAAAAAATATATGTGATTCAAAATAGTAATAATAGATTCATTATTAAATCCATTACACGGCAGCACTAATTAAATTTGTTAAAAAAATGAGTATAAAAAGAGATCCATTATAACTTGGATGACAATCACAGGAAAAGTAGTCATGGCTGTGGGAATGAAAAGCTGGGACAAAGACTATAATCTTTTCATTAATTGAACTAAGTACATAATTACTATGACAAGACACCCGATTGTTTTCCTAACTTTCTGGCAAGTAGGAGGGGATTCAAACAATGTTTACTGTTAAAATGAAGAAAATCCATGAACCCACCTTTCGTAGATTTCTTCTGCACATGAACTGCTTGCCGATGATAGCCAATCAAGATCAAGAAAATTTGAACAATTTGATTTACATGCACGATTTTCATTAAAACAAGCATGATCACCCTCCATAAAAAGCTGCCTTCCAACTACCACGGGCGAGCACCTGAGATAAACACCGAAATTAATAGCATGCTCCATTTACACCCTGAACAGAATACATGAAAACTCGATGGAGCAACAAATCCAAGGCTTTCTACCTAAATAGAAATTCAAGAGCAATCTGAGCAAACCGTTTGGTTAAAAAAAAACACTTCCAACCGTATACGAAACAAACTAATGTCAAGAATCTAACACAACCAAAACCTGAATCCAAATGCTAAAGTGAACAGATGGGCATGTAAAGGGAAAGAAAATGAGATGGTAATCTGAACGAAATCAAAAGATGAAACAAAACCTGGAACCTATTCGGGTTACGAACAAGTTGAGAAACTCCAACAGTATCAGATCCTCATCTTCTAGGAGTGAGATTCGGACAGAAACTCCAATCGGAAAACAAGAATCAAGCCTGAAATCAAACTACAAAATGGTTTGGTAAAGATGGAAACAAGAAGGTGAATGGAATTTGAATTCGTAGCATGCACCTTTCGTTCTCATGCCCAAATATTTCTACAGGGAGGATGCTGTTCTTGCTTATGCCGGCAGTGGCCTTGGGGATCCTCACGTACAGCTCTGCTATAGCCGTCTACAATGCCCGGCAAGATCCGCATGAGCTCCTGTTCGTGTTTTCAACCTACGCCCTTGTCGTCGTCCTCTTCTTGGCAGTCCATGCCCTGGAGAGAACGCCCGCGGTGCGGGTTGGCGAGAGGGGCCGCCTCGTCGTGGCCATCTGGGTGGCGTCCATGTTGCTCAACTTCAGCTTCGCTCATCGGGTGGTTGAGATCCTTCCCCCAAGCATGTCCATGCCGATCTGGTGCTCGGCTGTTGGGGTCGCAGTGTTGGGCTTCTGGCTTTGTTTCTGAGTACTGCTTGAAACTTTGATGGTTTGATATTCGAAAGTTTGCGTGGAAGAGTTACGAGAAAATATAATGGTTTGGTAAAGATGGAAACAAGAAGGTGAATGGAAGGTTTGGTAAAGATGGAAACAAGAAAATGAGACGGTAATCTGAACGAAATCAAAAGAAACAAAACCTGGAAACTATTCGGGGTAAGAACAAGTTGAGGAACTCCAACAGTATCAGAACCTCGTCTTCTAGAGTGAGATTTGGACAGAAACTCCAATCCGAAAACAAGAATCAAGTCTGAAATCAAACTATAAAATGGTGTGGTAAAGATGGAAACAAAGAACAAGAAGGTGAATGGAAGGTTTGCCTGGGATCTTGAGCGGGTTTCTTTGACTTCCTTCACGCCCCCAGTTGCCATGGAAGGATATAACGGTGGAGGTCTTCCCCTCGGCTCCCATGAAGATGGGCTGCAAAGTCCGCACGATGCGCAGTGTTCTTGAAAACCGCAACAGCAGGTCTTGGGTTCGAGGGCGAAGGCTGCCTTTCTCCTCGACCCACCACGTTCTGTCTACGAACAATCCTCGCATCTTTCCGCAGGCTTAAATCTTTGAAACACAAAAGAGATAAAAGGATGGATAGCGTTAAGAGGTGGGAGGAGAACAGTTGGAACAAGGACATCGTTGTTATGGGGATCAAAGGTTCGTTGGGGAAGAAGAGGGTATTATATAATGGTGATGACACGTGTCCAAAGAACATTCTAAATCCAATATTAAATATTAGACGGCATACTCAGATGAAAAGTATCTAGCTAGTGCTATATAATACAAGAACAAACAAAGTGATTTAAATATTTAAATAATTATGTAATTGTTAAATACACGCATAAACAAATTGTATGCATAGGGTGATAACATAATATTTTATTACTTAGAAAATAACTCAAGAGATATAAATACATTTTTGTGGATTTATTATGTTAATTTAGGTGTAGAATAAATGAATGTTATTGATTTATTTAAATTAGTTCCGACAAGTTTTAGTTTTGGATTTTATTTTCTAAATAAAATAAGATATGATGAAAATAATTTAAAAAAATACGAAAAAATGTTGTACAATATATATGTAATCCAGACTAATTAATCCAAGTAAAAAATCATGTTGTAGTTTGGTTTATAACTATTATGTACACTTTGGTGAAGAGTATCGTGAAAACTATTTGCACAAATTATCTATATAATTAAGTGAAAATTGTATATAAATAAATAAGTAAATTCAAGTAGTTTTACACAGTTAGTTATTTTCGGATTTTCTTCCTTATCTCCCCCTACCTTGTGGATAGTCGATCGTCCGATGCAAATATTGTTTCTATGGTTGTTTCATAAATATATCTTACATCTATATTTACTATGTTTTCTAAACCATGATAATGCATTTTTTCAACCTTCCTTTTTCTTTTCTTATTTTCTTTTTCCAATGTATTTTTGATGCCTAGGATTTCATTACTATCAATGAAGAGTGTATTTACAAGAATCCTATACAGTGACAGAGAGAGGGGCGTGGGTGGGGGCTTAGCCCCCAGGCTCTCAACTAAGTTCTTATATATATGTTTAATATATAGTATTATATATGATCTAAATATACTATTTAGTAATTAAAATTTATATGTTATGTTATAATAGCCCCCCATATATCAACAAAAAAATCAATATATATATATATGATTTAACTACAATAATAAACTATTAACATTACATGATGTGCATAATCGGATATTGTATATCCATATACGTCCATCATCATACACGTTTATAAAGCATCACAGATATATAGTTTTTATTTTAGCATATATGGTATAGATAAAGAATTTTCTTTTATATTTCTTTGCATAGACGGATATGGATTTGGATAGCTCTTTCATTTTTTAGGATCTTAAAACAGATATGGTTACATATTTTTCTAGTGTATACATATATGGATACAAATACATATTTGTATCCGCATGTTTGCAATCATATTTTTATCTACGTCGATTTTTAAAATAGTATGTAGATGCATGTACACATGTCAAAATATGCATAAACAAATATGATAAGGGATTGGTACACATATCTATATAGTGTTACTTGTTTGAACATATTAAATCTAGGGATTTTTACACCCATAACCTTGAGTAATTTCGCAATAACATTCATAACTCTGTGAAATCATGAATTACACCCAAGACCTCGAAAAATGATTAACTCTCACATGGCATAACCCAGTGTTAGTTACCATCTATTTTATCCATTAACTCTCACAGAAAAAGTTACATGTTACTAATTTTACCCCAACGTCCCCCAGCCCAAGCTCCCCCCTCCTCCCTCGCGTGCCCCCTCCTCCTCCCTGCACGCCTTGCGACCGCCCGCCCCCACCCCCGCCTACGCCTGCAGCCTGCCTTGCCTCGGTCTACGCTTGCGGTCAACCTCGCCCCGGCCTGCGACCCCTCCGCAGCCGACCATGCTATGCCTGCGACCACCCCCCATGACCCCCGAAGCCACGCCCCGACTCTGCCAGCCCAGACCGACCCCGACATCCCCCACCCACCCTCCAGCCCATGCTCCCCAACACCCCCCCGGACCTCGCCAGCCCAAACCGACCCCGACAGCCCCTGCTCACCCTCAGCCTAGGCTCGCTCCCCTCCCCTGCCCACCCTCCATCTACCCACAATCGTAATATGTTCGCCGTGACTTCTATCTGTAGACGGAATAACGGAAATTGCGGTATCTGTTCAAAAGAATGCAAAATAAAAAGAATCTGATCCGAAGACTTTATTTACAGAAATCCTCACTTTGCAAATATACATCTTCTGTAAAATCTTATTTGCCCTCCAAATACAAAAAGAAAAACAAACAAAATGAAGTAACTTCGTCTTCAAAAACTTTCCAGTATTCAAGCACAAAAAAGTCAAAATTTCTTTTGAAAAGATCAGAGCTTTCTAGTCCTCAACAGCTCTCTCCTCGTTCTGTCGCGACCTCTCCTGTTCTTGCTATTCTCATCGTTCATCTTCTGCAAAGATTGACCGTCAAGCCCAATCCTCACCAAATCTGTCCTCTCAAACCCCCTATGCTCTCCTCCTCGCTCAGGCTCCCCCCTCCCCCAAACACCCGGCCTCCTGGTAGCCCGGACACTGCTGAATACCTAAGCCCAACCATCCTAGTCGAGCCCGCCCACCCTCCATCCGAGGGTAGAGAAGCCCTCCTCCCCCCGGGAAGTTGATGTAGCCTCCCCTCACCGATGATCTCCTCCGACCCCGTCGAGTCTACCACAGCCCAACCCCTTAGCCTGTGGATGCCCACCCCTGCACCCACCTCCTCCAACCCATGCCAGTACCCAACATCCTTGACCCACATGAAACATGGAGGGAGGAGGGTGGCGGCTTTGGAGGATTTTTTTTAAATTTTGTTTACAAATTTTAATAGCCATTGGATAAATCATGGGTTAGATTAGCCCACGATATGGTTGACTTAACTGCTTCTTTAACGGAAGGTCATAGGTGTAAGACGGAGGGACTATCTAGGGTTTCTTATGTAATTCATGATTTCACGAGGTTATGAATGTTATTATGAAATTACTCAGGGTTATGGGTATAAAAATCCCTTAAATCTAATAGTATTCATTAATATCACAATAATAAATGTGTATTTCAGTGATATAAAGAGTTTTGTAGGGATCTTTTGGTAAATATGATATTTATATATTATTTATGTTCGATTATAACTTTATATGGGTATTCTTTTGTAAAAAAATATCTTCCCAATATTAGTTTCAATCAATTATGGAATTATTGAAAACTCGCCTTATAAATTGAATTCGTTTTCACAAATCTAACCTCATAAATTGAAACTTCTATTAATGTTCTACATATGCTCCAAATTTTGCTCAAAACTGATGACATTTCCTAATAAATCTTAGTGGTTAAAACTTCAATCGATATTCAACAACTTAAGTCCCATTTAAAAGAGAATCAAACTTTTAATCATTGGTATAAAATAGCAAATGATCTTGGATTTAAGCAAAATTAGGAGGATATGCATAACATTATTCGGAGATTCTATCTATAGGATTGGATTTTAAGAATCAAATTTGAAAAAATTTATAACACCTCTTTTGTAACTCACATAGTGGAACCCCTCCCCAAATATTAACAACTAAAATGACAAGATAAACTAGATAAATAATATTTAAATAATTTGTCTCCCCTCCCCCCGCCCGAAATAATTAAGCCCCCCAAGAAGAATTTTCTTGCTTCGTCCCTGATCGTATATTAATGCATATTTACATTTATTTATTAAGGATTTTAAGACAAAATACAAGAACAAAGTTAATGAGACACATACTCATCACTCACACATTGTGCAAACATACATACACCAACATACACACACAGACATACCTACATATGTAATAGACATGCACAATACACACAGAGATAGAGAGAAAGAGAGAACTTCATAAACAAACATGCACATGCATACACGGAAACATATGAAACTTACATACAACGAATGCACACACTCATAAATAAAACACGTACATGGCACACAGACACAATGACATACATACACATTCATAAAAACAAACATATATACAAACTCACAAACATGTAAAATTACGGGTGTGCACACATGCACATCATATGTAAAACAAACAATACACACATACATACAAGGACATACATTGCACAAGCACATACGATGACATACATACATGCAAACACGCATACACATGTGCACGAGTATTCACATACAAAAGCATATGGTACACATGCATATGCATGCACCCATCCACTACGATTAGGCATGCACACATGAACAAGAAGACACTTACAATTCAGTGCCCCCACACATGGTGCCCAAAGGAATAGTACACATGAACACACATATACAAACATACATATATTGCATATGCACGCGCATACACCAATGTGCACGCACACACACATACACACATATTACATGCATAGATATACATATACACAGACATACATGCACACAAACATATATACATACAAGCACACATACACACACGTACACATACACATACATAACCACACACACCTGTTACAAATACAGATACACCCATTGTACACAAAGGGCATCAAAAACATGCACACACACATATAAAGTGTATTTACAAGCGTTAACATGCATACATACATGCATACAAAACTACACACAGAAAACCTGTGCACACACATGCACAATACACACACATATATGCACACAGAGCACGCATACATATATTATGGCGCATATACACACATAATACACAGAAACACAAATCACCTTCCCACCCACACATAAACACATATGCATACAAAAAGATGCAGATATGCATGCATACACTGAAGGATATGGAATTATCCTCAAGCGCATCGCAGAAGCGTGATCGTCGTATCATATACGACGCGGAACGACTAGTCATACTAGTTATTCTGTGCAGCGGAATTTAAAAAATTTTTATGCGATGAAACCACATGATCCAAGAACGGTTCTCGGATCGTTTCGTCTATACCCACAACAAGTATAAGGAATACCTCTTGAAGCGTGGTTGATCGAGTCTCTAAGAGAAGAGACCTCCCGTCTCAAGTCCGATCATCGGAGAGATTGCTTGCGAGCGCGGTGATGAACCGCATAGTCCTCGCAATCCAACAAGATGATCCAAGCACGGTTGCTCCTGATCTCATCGTACGAGATCGAACATCTCCTTCGTGAGCGTAGCACTCCAAGAAGATGGAGAATCGAAGAACGTCGAAGCGGCGGTGCAGTGGCGAAAACGTCGACGAGAACCTCCCCTAGGGTTTGGTGGTCGGCCATCAAGTAAAGGGAGAGAGGGTTGACGTGTATGGAGAAAGAGAGAGAGAGAGAGAGAGAGAGAGATGGCTCCAATATTGCATAGCTCTAGAGAGCATGGTACGTCTCTCTATTTATAGGGGTTTGGGATCCATGGATCTCAATCCATGGGACATATAAAATCAATTGATGAAATTGATTTATGTCTAATCCAATGGTCAAGATTGTTGTTGGTAAAATCAACATTATGATCTAATTTAGATTAAAATATATTTCACAAAATCAAATATAAATCAATCCTAAATTACACCAACAAATAAGGAGAGAATATATATGGAGATTACATCTCCCATGTATATACATGGTGGACGGCCACCCATTCCAAATAGGACATGGGTGTCGTCCACTTGTTTCTCAATGAAGGCAATCTCATGAGATTTCATGAGTTATCCTCAATAATTTAATCATATTAAATTATATTGGATAATTTCTACACACATCAAGATGATTAAATCACATTTAATCATTATTTCTTCATTGCTTAGATCTTATGGAATTATTCTTGAACTCTTCAAGAATAATGCGATTTCCCCGCAGATACTTGGAGATAAGGACAGGGCGATTGCATTGTTCCACGTATAGTGACTTGGATGTTGAGATCATATCTCAAATCTAGATCCCATGAACCTCCCACAGATGCTTGATCAAATCAAGACCGTAGACATAATCTTCTCATTGCATCTGAATCTCATTCAGATCAATGTCCAGTACATGGACTAAAATTAGGTTACTTCTCTAATGAGAGGAGTCACTAAAATCCAAACCTGTTTCATCACTCCCTCGGAATGGAAGCGTCATGGTTATACAATCGTTTGTGATCACATCACCCTCAGGTATTCCCAATACCTGTACATCCTGCATACTGGAAGACCTATGATCATTCTGAAGATAAAGATCACTTTTACACTGTCATCTTCAGGTTTTGATCATTAAGTTTCTCAATCTTGGTCACTGGGAATCGGTACAGATCATATGCTTTCCCAAAGCATATATCTTACCTTCAAATTCATGTCATGCTTCCAAAGCATGACGATCATGCATGGAATTTGATCAATCCCAATACCTCATGAGTGAGCTCATGTCTCCCGGTTCATAAGTAAACCTGTATGATCCCTTTGAGAGATTGTATTACTCACATGTCCTTACATGCACACCAGCTCGCTGGTGTATAGACCTTGGTTAGGTCATCAACCTAATGGTCTGCCAAATGTACACACTCAGATATATAGTAACACATATGTCTCCAGTCAAAGGATGCATGCTTATGCTGTGACAACATTCAACATAGGTCTTTGGTTATCTCGATCTCGTTAAGTCAACTCATTGACTCAACTAATCCGACACCTCCGAATCAATATTCCCATGCAGAGGACCTGCATCTAGAGGTCGGTCAGTCATATGAGAAAGGATTGCCATCTCCTACTCAGACTAGAGATCATCACTTAACAATCATTTGACGATGCTTGATGAGTCCTCTATCTAACTCCTTAGATATCCATCCAAGCATCAGCCTCTATGATTCAATCAATGAATCAACAACTGCATGATTATCAAGTTGGCCATGGTACATAACCCTTATTGTACAGAGGGACCCTATAGTGCATTCATTCATTCAATCTCAGAAAGGGAGTGAAAAATAATCAATAAATTTCATAGATACTTTATTTATTACAATAACATTTATTGTAGGAATGGTTCGTCCGGGGCTCACATTGCTAACAATCTCCCACTAGCCCTCAGAACCATTCAGGTACATTCCTTAAACCCATACTCATTACATGTTGGTCGAAAACCTTCTGTGTCAGAGGTTTGGTAAGAGGATCAGCAACGTTGTCGGTAGAGGCCACCTTGGTGATGATGATGTCACCACGCTTTTGTATCTCCCAAATGATGTGGTATTTCCTTTCCATGTGCTTGCTCTTCTGATGCCATCTGGGTTCCTTTTCCTGGGCAATGGCTCCCGTGTTATCGCAGAGTAACGGGATGAGAGTATCAGAGGAAACTACGCCAAGCTCCAGGACGAACTTGCACAACCACACCGCCTCCCTTGCAGCATCCGATGCGGCAATGTACTCGGCTTCTGTTGTTGAATCTGCAGTAGTGTCCTGCTTCTTGCTTCTCCAGCTCACAACACCACCATTCAACAAGAACACAAACCCTGATGTCGACTTTCGATCATCTACATCCGATTGGAAGTCAGAATCTGTATATCCCAAGACTTGGAGATCACCATCTCCATAGACCAAGATGTAATCTTGCGTCCGTCTGAGATATTTGAATATGTTCTTTACTGCATTCTAGCGTTGCTCTCCATAGCAGGATTGGTAACGACTTACCACTCCCACTGCATGGCAGATATCTGGCCTAGTACACATCATGGCATATATTAAGCTTCCTACATCTAATGCATAAGGACATCAAGCCATGTCCTTCTTTTCCTCAACAGTTTGAGGGGTCATTCCTTTAGACAGATGGATACCATGTCTTAAGGGTAGGAATCCTTTCTTGGAACTATCCATACGGAATTGTTCAAGAATCTTCTTAATGTATCCATGTTGTGACAATCCCAAAATCCTCTTTTCACGGTTTCAGAACAACTTCATGCCTAAGATGTAGGAGGCTTCTCCAAGATCTTTCATCTCAAAGGTATGGGATAGCCAAATCTTCACACTGGTCATCATCCTTGTATCATTCCCAATGATAAGGATGTCATCTACGTAAAGCACGATGAACACAATGGCGCTCCCACTAGTCTTCTTGTATACACAAGGTTCATCAGGATTCTGCACAAAATCATAACTTTTTATGGTTTCGTCAAATCTGATGTTCCAGCTACGAGAAGCTTGCTTGAGCCCATAGATGGATTTCTTCCTCTTGCATACTTTGACATCCTCGTTTATGAAGCCCTGGGGCTACTCCATATAGATATCCTCCTCGAGGTATCCATTGAGGAAAGCCGTCTTGACGTCCATCTGCCAGATGTCGTAGTCAAGATATGCAGCTATAGCTAGCAGTGTCCTGATGGATTTAAGCATAGCCACAGGAGAGAATGTCTCATCGTAATCGATGCCTTCTCTCTGTGTGTAGCCCTTGGCTACGAGCCGTGCCTTGAAAGTCTCTACTTTCCCATCAGGTCCCCTCTTTCTCTTGAAGATCCATTTACACCCAAAGGGTTTTACCCATTTAGGTGGATCCTATAGGGTCCATACACCATTCTTATGCATGGAGTCAATTTCTGACTTCATAGCTAGCATCCATCTATCCATGTCTTGATCCGTGAGTACTTCATCAAATGAAGTAGGATCAATGTCAGTCTCACTTGACACATGGAATCCATACCTTTCAGGTGGGGTAACCACCCTCGAACTCCTTCGAAGGTGTGTTTCATCTTTATTTATTTCTTCATTTTTTGGTCTAGGAAGCTTAGAATCCTCAGGAAATTCAATGAGTTCCTTTACTTCATTTTTATCTTGACCTTTAAGGAAATCATTCTCCAGAAATTTTACATCTCTAGAAATAAAAACCTTTTAGGTCTCAGGGTCATAGAGCTGATATCCAATACCATCTTTAACATACCCAATGAAGTAACACTCACGAGTGCGAGATTCTAGCGTACTTGCATCCACTTTCTTCGCATGGACCAAGCATCCCCAAACCCTCAAGTGATTAACACTAGGTTTGGATCCATACCAGAGCTCATGAGGAGTCTTAGGTACAGATTTTCTATGAATCTTATTTACGATATATATTGCAGTCTCTACTACATATCCCCAGAAACTAAGAGGTAAATGTGCTTTGCTCATCATTGATCGGACCGTGTCCATGATGGTCCTGTTGTGCCTTTCAGCAACACCATTAAGTTGGGGAGTTCCAGGAGGAGTGAGATTGGAAACAATGCCATTCTCCTTAAGGTATTCCTTGAATTCATCTGATAGGTACTCGCCACCTCGATCAGATCGAATCCGCTTAATCTTCCTATCGGTTTGGTTCTCACCAAAGCCTTGAACTCTTTGAACTTTTCAACGGTTTCGGATTTATGACGTAATAGGAAGACAAACTCATATTGCGAATGGTCATCGATAAACATCAAATAATATCGATATCCATTTCGAGTCACGGTATTGAAGGGACCACATACATCGGTATGTATTAGGTCAATGATACCTTCGCATCTTGTAACCTTGTTACGGAAAGGCATCCTAGTCATTTTACCTCGAATACAAGTATGCAAAGATTGAACCTGTAGAAAATCTAAAGGCCCATCCTTTATCAATCTATTGATCCTATCAACAGATAAATGACCAAGCCTT
The DNA here is from genome assembly GCA_037367405.1 of Ottelia alismoides. Classification (NCBI taxonomy): domain Eukaryota; kingdom Viridiplantae; phylum Streptophyta; class Magnoliopsida; order Alismatales; family Hydrocharitaceae; genus Ottelia; species Ottelia alismoides. Next base: position 25,713 of record JAZKJV010003801.1, on the reverse strand, counting down.
TGATGCCAAATCTCATTCAAAATATTTTCCTTGGATCTTTTAGGGTTTTTATTAGTGGTTGTAACATTTATGACATGCTCATCAATGCGCAATTCATAGAGTCCTCCAGAAGTTAAAATACCCTCTGCAATATATTTATCATAATGATTTATGACTAATTTATTACATAACATGAATGAATATCCACTTCTAACTAGCGTAGATACAGATATTGAATTCCTTCTAACTTAAGGTACATAAAGACACTCTTTAAGTACTAGGACTCTACCGCTAGATAATGATAGTCGACACGTCCCGACGGCGACTGCTGCAACACTTGCATCAGATCCCATCTGGATGACTATCTCCCCTTCTTCAAGATTTCTAGTTTCCTGAAACAAATGCAACAAATTGCATACATGAACAGAAGTACCAGAATCTACAACTCAACTTCCTTCTTGTCCAACGAGAAAGTTAGTTTCAATTATAAAAGTAGATTTCATGCCTGCTGGGGCTTTACCTTTGTCTGACGACTTCAGGTATTGAGGACAGTTACGCCTCCAGTACCCCGGCTTTTTGCAGTGGTGACAAACGTCGGATTTCTTCGAAGCTATCAGTGTGGATGCATTAGAAGATGAGCCAACACCTTGACTCTTCTTCTTTCTCTTCTGGGACGGGCCATTCCGAGAACCTTGCTTCCGATCGCGCTTCCCTCTGACTTGTGCAACCATTGCACTGCCAGTGGGACCATCTTTCTTCATTACATTTTCTGCAGACTTTAATGCAGCAAGAAGACCAGCGTTCGACAAGTCCAACTTGTTCATGTGGAATGAAACCACAAAATTATTGAAAGACTTGGGCAAGGACAACATAATGAAGTCAGCTTGCATGTCTGCATCCATGTTGGCCCCAAGAGTCTCCAGTTAAGACAAGTACCCAAACATTTTGAGTACATGTTCTCGAAGCGAAGTTCCTTCCTGCATCTTGCAGCGAACGAGTTCTTTCATAATGTTGTAACGTTGGGTGCGGTTAATGTCACCGAACATATCTTTAAGATTCTGCATTATCTCCTGGCATGTGCTCATCTCCACATGTTGCTTCTGTAGAACATTGGAGAGAGAACCCAGGATATATCATCTAGCCAAGACATGATCTTCATCATACTTGTCATTATATGCTTTTTATTCCTTGGATTTAGGGCTCTCATGCTTGTCCTCAGAGAGCACATAACTTATGCGCTCTGCAGAGAGAACAAGCTCCAAATTACGGATCCAATCCGAATAATTTGGGCTGGTCAATTGGTTGACCTCAAGAAGCCTACTAAGTGGGTTCAAGGACTTCATTTTCTGAAATTAAGAATGCACTATACTAGAACATATAAACATATATTTAAATTTATGATATTTGATTAAGGTATTTTAAATAAAATTGTTCTTGCTCAGTCAACCTTGAAAGTTTATTCCCTTCATTACTTTCAAAGTAAGAGATATACTTACCATCATATCTCAAGCAAGAACTGGGATCTCCTCCTTATCTTTGTCATATCCCAATAATATGAGAATCTATGACTCCAATAAAGAGAAATGGGAATACATTCCACCTTACAAGTCCAACTTGCATTTCTCAATTCGGTCTTTAATGCCCGGGCCCACCACCCCTAAGGTGATGTTGACCCGTCATTAATTGAACCAACCGTCAACATGAATACAACTCGCTATGCGCAATCCAATATCGCCCCAATAATATGAGGATCCGATATTGGGGTCACTACGCATACATCCTTACACTTTCGAGAAGCGATGAGCCCGATCCAATCGTATGCAGGAGCTGTCACTTTGGACAGGCATCTCCTACATAGGATATCTAGCGACGGAACCCTTCGCCTTGACGGGAGACCATGGATGTCACTTATGTGATCCTCAACCTCATATTCAAATTTTAATTAATTATCATGAATCACATTCATATAATTAATTCTTCCAAGAGAAATGACAACTCTATTCATAATAGAGTGTCTCAATTGGACATAATCAATTTAATCATATTAAATTAATTATCAATCCAATTCAATCAACAAACTTGATTATTTTACTTGAATATATATATGGTAATATCTCAAAGTATGTATTAATTCGAATTTTAATAATTAGAAAATACACCTTGATTTTCTCCAGCATTATCGAGTCCCTACCCGCAGTCATGGCCAGTACCGATGAGAGTGGGACAGACCACATACGTTGCAACCCGCAACCCCAATGCTCTCCGACTAGACACCATATCCACCTCAGGAAAGGATAATGCCAAATATATCAATTTGTACTTGAGATGATCATCTGTTTTTCAACCGAAATTATACCATATAGTAATAATCAAAACATTTTTTATTATAAGGAAATTTGCTACACAAATTCCCTATCCTATTCAAGCAGCAAGTTTGATGATTGTGTTTCCAATTATTATTTAGATTAAATCCAATCGATTAATTGGTTGAGGCCAAGTCAATTAAGGAAATAATCATTTTCCAATATTTCACAAAATATTTTCCATAATTATTTCATGAAATTAACAATTAATTTCATTAATTGACAATCACTTGGTTCTTTATTAGGACTGCAATTTCAGTAGTGACCCCTACTCACTAAAATTAGCATATCTCAATCAATTTAAATCCAAATTAGACAAACTCAATTTTCAAAGATTGCTAACTTGATTTAGGACACCAAGTGATGTTTCATGCATTTTAAGGTGGATCAAAATAGTAATTAACTCTTTAATCATGTTAAGATCTACAGTTCCCGCAATAGTGCATACATGTTCATTAAAACAACCATATCTCGAGCATACGGAATCTGAATTACGCAAACTCAGATCCTATGGTTTCCTTATTTAATAGGGAGCAAAATACAAGTAAATAATTCGTACTTAAACATTTCAAATATGGCTGAAATTATTTACTAAACAGATCTACGAAAAACAAATGCGACAAAAATTTTCGCGGCCATAACGAACCCAAGTCATCCTAGGTTTGCGAATCATATTCGAAACCGTCGACCTAAGGCTCTGATACCACTTGAAGTATATGGAATTATCCTCAAGCGCATCGCGGAAGCGTGATCGTCGTATCATATACGACGCAGAACGACTAGTCGTACTAGTTGTTCTGTGCAGCGGAATTTAAAAATTTTTTATGCGGTGAAACCACATGATCCAAGAACGGTTCTCGGATCGTTTCATCTATAACCACAACAAGTATAAGGAATACCTCTTGAAGCATGGTTGATCGAGTCTTTAAGAGAAGAGACCTCTCGTTTCAAGTCCGATCGTCGGAGAGATTGCTTGCGAGCGCGGGGATGAACCGCATAGTCCTCGCAATCCAACAAGATGATCCAAGCACGGTTGCTCCTGATCTCGTCGTACGAGATCGAACGTCTCCTTTGTGAGCATAGCACTCCAAGAAGACGGAGAACCGAAGAACGTTGAAGCGGCGGTGCGGTGGCCAAAACGTCGACGAGAACCTCCCCTAGGGTTTGGTGGTCGGCCACTAAGTAGAGGGAGAGAGGGTTGACGTGTATGGAGAGAGAGAGAGAGATGGCTCCAATATTGCATAGCCCTAGAGAGCATGGTATGCCTCTCTATTTATAAGGTTTTGGGATCCATGGATCTCAATCCATGGGACATATAAAATCAATGGATGGGATTGATTTATGTCTAATCCAATGGTCAAGATTGTTGTTAGTAAAACCAACAAATTATGATCTAATTTAGATTAAAATATATTTGACAAAATCAAATATAAATCAATCCTATATTATACCAACAAATAAGGAGAGAATATACATGGAGATTACATCTCCCATGTATATACATGGTGGACGGCCACCCATTCCAAATAGGACATGGGTGCCGTCCACTTGTTTCCCAATGGAGGCAATCTCATGAGATTTCATGAGATTGCATGTCTCCATGGAAATCCCTCTTTATTTATTTCCAACAAATTTGTTGTGATATATTATTCAAAAATAATTCACAATTAATTTTGAGAATATTGCAACCTTACCATTGGAAAATTATGAATCACATTCACAACCTAAAACAACATATAATTTACATTATCAATTAATTACACAATGCGTATCCAATACACATAATAATTAATCAACAAATATAAATTATAATTAACTCTCTCTAATACATTATAAATCACATTTATAATATATTATGAATAGTTGGATATTTCTATCCACATTATTCTTATCCTCAATAATTAGATCACATTTAATTATATTGGATAATTTCTACACACATCAAGATGATTAAATAACATTTAATCATTATTTCTTCATTGCTTAGATCTTATGGAATTATTCTTGAACCCTTCAAGTATAATGTGATTTCCCCGCAGATACTTGGAGATAAGGATAGGGTGATTGTATTGTTCCACGTATAGTGACTTGGATGTTGAGATTATATCTCAAATCCAGATCGCATGGACCTCCCACAGATGCTTGATCAAATCAAGACCGTAGACCTAATCTTCTCATTGCATCTGAATCTCATTCAGATCAATGTCCAGTACATGGACTAAGATTAGGTTACTTCTCTAATGAGAGGAGTCACTTAAATCCAAACCTGTTTCATCACTCCCTCGGAATGGAAGCATCATGGTTATACAATCGTTTAAGATCACATCACCCTCAGGTATTCCCAATACCTGTACATCCTGCATACTGGAAGACATATGATCATTTTGAAGATAAAAATCACTTTTACACTGTCATCTTCAGAGTTTGATTATTAAGTTTCTCAATCTTGATCACTGGAAATTGGTACAGATCATATGCTTTCCCAAAGCATGTATCTTACCTTCAAATTCATGTCATGCTTCCAAAGCATGACAACCATGCATGGAATTTGATCAGTCCCAATACCTCATGAGTGAGATCATGTCTCCCGGTTCATAAGGGAACCTGTATGATCCCTTTGAGAGATCGTATTTAGGGGCAGAACCAGAAATTATATTAAGGACGGGCCAAGTATAAGAATGATATTTAATATTTTAAAAATTATAGAAGGTGATGGGTTTCGAACCCTGATTTGTGGAGTCATAAAGAGCACCACTACCACTAGACCATTACAAGTGTTTGTAAACTTTGTTTTGAGTAATATATATATATATATTACATTTTTAAGGAGGGGCCATACTATAAAATAATGATTTTATACAAGATAAATATAGGAATCAAGGAGGGGCCATGCCCCCTCCATTTGATGTACTGGGTCCACCCCTGATCGTATTACTCACATGTCCTTACATGCACACCAGCTCGCCGGTGTATAGACCTTGGTTAGGTCATCAACCTATTGGTCTGCCAAATGCACACACTCAGACATATAGTAACACATCTGTCTCCGGTCAGAGGATGCATGCCTATGATGTGACAACATTCAACATAGGTCTTTGGTTATCTCGATCTCGTTAAGTCAACTCATTGACTCAACTAATCCGATACCTCCGAATCACTATTCCCATGCAGAGGACCTGCATCAAGAGGTCGGTCAGATATCAATCATATGAGAAAGGATTACCATCTCCTAATCAGACTGGAGATCATCACTTAACAATCATTTGACGATGCTTGATGAGTCCTCTATCTAACTCCTTAGATATCCATCTAAGCATCAGCCTCTATGATTCAATCAATGAATCAACAACTGTATGATTATCAAGTTGGCCATGGTACATAACCCTTATTGTACAGAGGGACCCTATAGTGCATTCATTTATTCAATCTCAGAAAGGGAGTGAAAAATAATCAATAACTTTCATTAATAATTTATTTATTACAATAACATTTATTGTAGGAATGGTTCACCCGGGGTTCACATTGCTAACATACACATATGCACACAGAGACATACATGCACGTACAATACAAACAAATAAAGTACACATTGATGATTATGAGATTCATCTATTCTAGTTAATTTATCCGACCTCTGATCCTTGAGTAATTAACTTAATAGACTTGTTAATTAACATTTCTTATAACATTAATAAAATATATTAATTAGCATCTTCTTGTAAAAAGTTGCAAAATAAAGAATCTGTTCTTGTAAATATTCACTTGTAAATAAGCACAATCTTCATTGATTTTTAATTTATTCATAATAACCCTAAATTGAATAAAATTAACATCATTGTATACATAATACTAACCTTAATCAATGAAGAATACAAAAAATGCTAACTTTTATATGTGACAAATAAAACCCACCCTAGTTTGAGTAATACAAAGATGAACGTGCAAATATCTCATCTATTCAGTCTCCTATGAAACTTTGGCCAACTTTGTTTTAATGTGATTTTAATTTTCTACAATATAAGATCAAAGTTTGAGGAATCAGAGTTCATGTGTGAAACTTGTTTTTTAAGGCCACATTATATATTATGCATATAACTAGTCTTAAGCTTAATATTTTATATTTAAAATTTAAATCTCTTTGATTTATTTATTTTTCATTTACATTTTTTAGTTGTGTTTTAGCTAATCACATAAAAATCTAACACCAAAATAAATCACAAAATCGTATAACAAAATAAACCGACCATGTATATTGACTTTTACCTCAATACAAACCAATTTTCCTATTTTATTTTTTCTTAATTATTAAAAATATAAACAATAGATTAGTACATCATTGTATTTTTATAAAAATACAATATGAATATAGTTTAACTTAAAATCAAAGGAAAAATACAAAACATTGATAATCATGTGTTTTATGCATAAAACAACAATCACTAATGTACTATTATTTTACCATGAAAATCCTTCTAGATGAAAGCAATTACCAAAATATTTCGACTCAAGATTCTTAATTGACATTTCTATTCAACCAATAAACTATTCACATTATCTTATCACGAATAACTCGGTCGCTTAGAAACATTACTTCTGCTAATGCCAACGACTTTTCATAAATTGGATCACATTCGAAGTATTGGTATACAATAGTACAAAAAATAAAAGAGTTTATCAAAGTGAATCAGAATAGCAATATAAAAAAATAAGAATTCTCAAACATGTTATTATCAAACATTGAATGAGAGTTGATTACACGAGAACTTGATCACTTAAAAGAGATTGTTTTATAATTATTAATAAAGAGTGTAGTATGTAGTAAAGAAATTCAAGGTTGGGAGAGCTTTGGAAAGCAGAAATCTTAGTAGAAGTATTTTTTGTATCTCCTGGATATATATAAGCATAAGATTTTCTTTGCTATATGTATTCAAGTGAAGGGAATAGTATACAACTTGTAACATATATTATAGGTATAGAGTCTCAAAAAATCCATTTCGAAAGTAACATACTAATGAGATAAACATTATTTAAAAAAAGCAAGTGATTGATCAATCATAGTGGGATGATCGGTTAGAATGCTAAAGTGATCAACCAATTAGGGTCAATGACCGATCACTAAAATAGTTTTATGATTTAAAAAATTAATGTTTAAAAAGTTATTGATCAAATTTTGGGGTGATCGATTGATCACAAGACATTATCAATGAGTGATGGATTAGTTAACAAGTCATTGATCATTTATGTCTAAAAATAGTATATGAGAATGATTTACCATGTCAGTTGGTGTGATTTAATAGAGTAAAATAAAAGCTTAAGATGGTCGATTAGGATGATGGAAATGATCTATAAATTAAAAAAATAACAAGTTGATTGATCAGTCAGTCTCTAGACAATGGTTTAAAATGATCGACCAAAGTATTGAAAGTGATTGATGAGCTAAGGGTTGATATGTAAAAATTTATTATAGGTTAAAATCTATTATGCCTAATATTATATATGCAAATCTGTATATCTATAATACTTTAAAAGCAGTAGAATATAAACTACAAGTTTTTGTGAAGCTTTTTGTCGAATCTTAAGTTATTTATATAATGCATGGATTTAAGGAGGGAATCCAGAGGGGAAACATTGATCTGGTCCTCTAGCATATGGACTGATTATGTAGGTGTGGGTCATGATTGTGGGGAGTGAACTTGGTTTGTTAGATCATGTCATCAAAAGAGAGGAGACTCCTCTTTGAAGAGCAGTGGAGAAACATAGGTAGTCAAAGAACTCAAAGGAGGAGGGAGATGTCTATTGGCCTTAATATATGAGAAGGATACAATGGTGCATACGTAGTTTGTAGGGCTGGTAGATGATGAATCATGTTTCACTTATGCTAATTAATCCTTTTTGTGATATGACTGAATACGAGTCGATCTGAATCGTGCACGATCTTTGCGAAGAGTGGCTTAGTTAAATTATTTTACTTGGTTAAATCCAAGATCGATCTCAGGGACACAAGCTCTCGATGCAATTAATTAAGTCATTAATCTCTATATTTAGTGATTCATTAAGTTATCTAGGACAAATGTGATAATATGATGCAAGACATGGACATATACAACATAATGCATTTTTACTTTGATTTATATGCATGTTAATTTAAAAAAAACAACAGAATGGGGCTAAATACAAAACTTGTGTATATACATAAAGTATGCTCATGAAAGATTACCATGACTTAAGAAATATGTAGAATTAACAATCAGAATCAAATTGATGCTCAAAGTGAAGCTAAATTCATTCCATGGCATTGAATAATATGAATATTAAAGTATGTATATTTATGATTAATGATCACTGTTGTAGTGTGAAATCAGAGCATGAACCATAAGGATAGATAATGAAATAAGCATCCAAATGAAACTTAAATCACTGAAATCGGAGTTCACATGCAAAAGACATTAAATAAAAGGTCCATGGGGCATAACTGAAATAAAAACATAATTAAAATAATTACAAAACATCACATTTAAGTCCTTTCAGGGGTGCATTTGCAAATAAGAAAAACAACTAGGGGTCTATCTTTGAGTATCTTTCAAGTACATGGGCAATATTGGAAACCTGACGAGGGTTTCTTGTAATTCTTCCATGCGAAGCACGTGTGCTTCACGCACCTGGGAAGGACTTGAGTGTGATTTTGAAGAGTACACGGGAATCTGCTACAATTTGCTCGACCCCTCAGGCGATCAGAGGATCGGACTTTGGTTCGAGCTGGTCACAGATTACTCAAGCCACGTGGGAGACCTGAGTGGCTTAGAAGAGGCCTCGATCCCGCTGAGGTGCCTGGGCCGGTACCGAGGCTGGATTTGTATGTAGACCATCAGACCAAACACGATCCGACGATAACTGCTATCCCAAGCTCCACCATCTTTCTCTTCTGTGCTATCCCAAGGGCCTTTTTCTTTTCTTTATTTTTTTTTGAACAGAGAAATTTCGGTCCAATTGGACCAAAATACAAATTGACCCAATTGGGCTAGTAGAATGGAACAACACTCTTTAGTAGAACTGCCCAACTATGGGCTCAAATTCTGGGCATCCTCTTTTTTTATTTTCCATCCCACTTTGGGCTCATTCTCTCTCACATTTTTCCTTTTATTTATATGTGTTAATTCTCGACCCAAAACAGGGGTGTCTGTACCAGCCTCCCTTTAAAAAAACATTTTTTTTATAATAAAACATGCCCACTTGGGGTATTTATTTTAGGGTTCCTTGGGAACCTTTATCGCTTGCCCCCCCCCCCCAATAGGGGATCTTCACTCGCACGCCCGACCCCGCCTGGGCTTCATGGCGAGGACCTGGACTGCTGACAGGAGGCACGCAAGGGATATGCATCGCCTGGGGACGCAACATGGCCCTGATAGTTGGTGCGACATGGCATGACAGGAGTGTTGTAGGGCTGATGAAGATGGGAGGTCGAGGGCGCTTCCTGAGGAGCCTGATCAGAGTAGAGAGAGAAGGGTGGCGCTACCTAAGGAGCTCGATTAGATGCAGCCTGGAGGGTTGGAGAGGCATTGCCGATGAGAGGCTGCTGGAGGTTGGTAGCAAAGGGAGGAGTGATACGCGTCCCACTACCCTTGTTAATTCGAGCAAATTAATGTTCAAATTAATTGATATCGTTCGTTGCAGTCGGATAATGAGAGCATATAAACCACTCTGAATTAATGTCAAGTTAATCAGATGTGGCAATTTTTTTACTTGGTTGGAAGTCCAAGGTCGAACTCAGGGAGGCAGCTATCTCCTTAGATAGATTTTTAGCAAAGTCCACGGGTTGATTTTCAGGAGATAATATTTTTGGTCTTTTTCAATATATTTTATGCGAGAAGGAAAAGACAAATGCAAAATCGAGGCAAGTTTAGAAGTTAATTCAAAAATATAGTCAAATTAATTTCAAAAATTATGAAACTTGCCCATATGATGAAATATGATGAAATTAAGCTACATTAATTTTTTTGGAATTTTTTGACACTAAATGAATTTACTGTGAATTAAAAATGAATGCAAGGTGATTTTGACTAAATTAATTTTAATAAATACCAAATCACACTATTTTCAGATATCAAAATTCTTCTATATAGATATAAGTGTGAAGAATCCAGAAAAATTAATCAACCTAAATTTTTATGTGAAATGGCCCTATTAAAAATCAATTAATCAAATCACTAAATGATTTATTTAGGCATCGAGATACGTGCAAAGGAGATGAAATTTGTACGCAAAGTAAAGCTTCTTATCCTAGATCTACTGTGATTTTTGGGGAATTTTTGGAGTCACAGAGAAATCATTATCAATTAACAAGCATAAATGGGCAAAATATAGCAAAATTGAACCAATTAATTGACAGAAAATCCACTGATATTACAAAAATACGCCAAGCATCACATAATGAAGAGGACAATGTAGGCTACACAATGCAATTTTCCAAATTTAAAAATGATGCTAAATGAATGTCTAAATATGCGTGCAAAGAAAGGGATATAAATACAATCTAGAAAAAGAAATATGAGCTGAAATGAAGAACAGAGCTTACATGCAATTACCAGAAACTTGAAATTAGTTTAAAAACTTACCAAGGGGTGCAAGTGTCCCCTTTGAAAATGCCCAATTTGTCTTTATTACGCGCTATGAAGTCTCTGTTTCTTGGCTTGAAACAGGGGACTTGGCCGATGGAGCTTCACGCGCGCGCGGGGATGGCATCGAGCTTGGTGGGCGGCGCGCAGACGCGCCCGGGGGGCGCGACTGACGAAGGCGGGCGGCGAGGGAGGAGCTCGGCCGCAGGTGGGCGACTGGAGTCGGCGGTGGGGCTCGCGCACAGGGTACGGCCAAGGGGGAGGCGCAAAGCGGCTGTTGAGGGGCCAGGGCTGCACGAGCGGAATCTGCGGAGGAGGGGCGGCGCACCTCGCATCGTGTGCAGGGGCGAGCCTAACTACTCCTTCTGATACGATTAATAACTCGGGTATCACTCTTGCTCCGTCTTGGATCATTGATTTTGTAGCCTCTACCCATTTGACTGGAGAAGGTAGTCTATTAACCTCTTTCGTGCCATCTTCCTATGTGAAGTCAGTTCGAATTGCCAATGAGACTCACTCACTTGTTACTACTGTCAGAACAATAGATTTCTCCACCAAGCACCGACTGTGGGGTTCGTTGTGCTCCTGATTTCCCTCTTAGACTATTGTTTGTTCATAGGCTTTGTGTTGAGCGCAATTATCGTGTTATATTTGGTGACTTTAGTACACAGATCTAAAGACTACGAAAGAAATTAATTTTAATGATAAATATGGTGAAAATCAAAATTTGGAAAGATGTTGCATTCTCGGTATATTGTCCAATGTGCTTCAGAAGTAGCATGTGGAGATGAACACTTGCCAAGAAATGATGCTGAATCTGAAAGAAATGTTCGGTGACGTAAATTGCACGCAACGTTATAATATAATGAAATAACTTATTCGCTGCAAGATGTAGGAGGGGACCTCTATCAGAGAACATGTACTCAAAATGTTTGGATACCTTTCTAAACTGGAAACCCTGGGTGCTTTCATGGATTTAAATATGCATGCCGACTTCATTCTGTTGTCGCTCCCGAAGTCTCTCAACAACTTTGTGGCCACATTCCACATGAGCAAAGTTTATTATACTAACGTTGGTCTATTAGCTACATTAAAGTCTACTAAAGTCGTAATGAAGAAGTATGACCCCTCTGGTATTGCAATGGTTGCACGAGTCAAAGGAAAATGCGGTCGGAAGCAAGGTTCTCGGAAGGGCACGACCCGAAAGAGAAAGAAGAAGAGTCAAGTCATTGGTATTCCAATGCATCCACTTTGATAGCATCGAGGAAAACCGATGTTTGTCATTACTGTAAAAATTCGGGGCACTAGAGGCGTAATTTCCTGGAATACCTGAAGTCTACTGACATATGTAAAGCCATGCATGTATGAAATCTACTTTCATTATTAAAACTAATTTTCTCATTGGACAAGAAGGAAGTTGGGTTATTGATTCTAGTACTTCTTTCATATATGTAATTTGTTGCATCTATTTCAGGAAACTAAAAATCTTGATGAAGGAGATATAATCATCTAGATGGGATCTAATGCAAGTGTTGTAGTAGTTGCCATCGAGACCTACTGACTATCATTATCTAGTGGAAGAGTTCTAATACTTAAAGAGTGTCTTTACGTACCTGAAGTCAGAAGGAATCTCATATCTTTATCTAAGATTGTTAGAAGCAGATATTCATTTCTTTTCTGCAATAAAAGAGTCATTTATCGTTATGATAAGCACAATGTGGATGGTGTTTTAACTTCTAATGGACTCTATGAATTGTGCATTGATGAACATTTCATGAATGTTACTACCACTAATAAAAACCCTAAAAGATCCAGGGAGGATGGAAATCATTCGAATATGATTTGGCATCAAAGGCTTGATCATTTATTTGATGATAGGATCAATAGATTGATAAAGGATGGACTCTTAAATTGTCTACATGTTCAATAATTTCCTACCTGTGAATATTATATTCAAGGAAAAATGACTAGGATGCCTTTTCATAACAAAGTTACACGATGCGAATGTATTCTTAACCTAATACATACTGATGTATGTGATCCCTTCAGTACTGCGACTCTAAGTGGATATTGATATTATTTGACATTTATTGATGACCATTTGTGATATGGGTTTATCTTCCTACTACATCATAAATCTGGAACCTTTGAAAAGTTCAAAAAGTTCAAGGCTTTGGTTGAGAACTAAATCGATACTAATATCAAATGGATTCGATCTGACCGAGATGGAGAGTACCTCTCAGATGAATTTAAGAATACTTTAAAGAGAATGGAATTGTCTCCAATATCACCCCTCCTGGAATCCCCCAACTTAATGGTGTTGCTGAAAGATGCAACAAGACCATCATGGATACGGTCCGTTCAATGATGAGTAAAGCACAATTACCTCTTAGTTTCTGAAGATATGCAATAGAAACTGCAATATCTATCCTGAATAAGATTCCTAACAAGTCAATACCTAAGACTCATCATGAGCTTTGATATGGAACCAAACCTAGTTTCAATCACTTGAGGGTTTGGCGTTGCTTGGTCCATGCGAGGAACGTGGATGCAAGTAAGCTCGAATCTCGCTCTCGTGAGTATTACTTCATTGGGTATGTTAAAGATGGTATTGGATACTAGATTTATGATCCTGCAACCCAGAAGGTTTTCGACTCTAGAGATGTGAGATTTCTGGAGGATGACTTCCTTAAAGTTCAAGATAAAAATGAAGTAGAGGAACACATTGAGTCCCTTGAGGATTTTAAGCTTCCTGAACCAAAAACTGAAGAGATAAATAAAGATGAGACAAACATACCTCTTCGAAGAGAAAATTCTCAAATGCAATACAGTAGTAAATCACCCTGTTTGGTGATCCGAAACTGCAGAGGATCAGGACCAAGGTGCAGGGTCACGTGATTTCACTCTAGTAGATGATGCCCTCCGGTTTCGGGGTCGATTGTGCGTACCGAGAATGACAAGAAAGAGCGTAGCTCACAACACTCGATTGACCTAAATGTTCAAGGTGGGGTATGAAGCGTGATGTGGCGTCATATGTCAGCCCTTGTCTCCTTTGTCAACAGGTCAAGGCGGAACATAAGAAGCCCTTAGGTCTTTTACAGCCACTTCCGATCGAAATGGGAAAGCGAATAGAAGGCACTTTCACCGGATTAGCAGCCGAAGGAAGGAGCGAAGACGCGCGAGCGTAGATGATGTGGAGTGAAGATGCAAGAAGCTAGGCCACGGAGTCGACGGAAAAAGAGTCAAGTCATTGGTATTCCAATGCATCCACTTTGATAGCATCGAGGAAAACTGATGTTTGTCATTACTGTAAAAATTCGGGGCACTAGAGGCGTAATTTCCTGGAATACCTGAAGTCTACTGACATATGTAAAGCCATGCATGTATGAAATCTACTTTCATTATTAAAACTAATTTTCTCATTGGACAAGAAGGAAGTTGGGTTATTGATTCTAGTACTTCTTTCATATATGCAATTTGTTGCATCTATTTCAGGAAACTAAAAATCTTGATGAAGGGGATATAATCATCCAGATGGGATCTAATGCAAGTGTTGTAGTAGTTGCCATCGAGACCTACTGACTATCATTATATAGTGGAAGAGTTCTAATACTTAAAGAGTGTCTTTACGTACCTGAAGTCAGAAGGAATCTCATATCTTTATCTAAGATTGTTAGAAGCAGATATTCATTTCTTTTCTGCAATAAAAGAGTCATTTATCGTTATGATAAGCACAATGTGGATGGTGTTTTAACTTCTAATGGACTCTATGAATTGTGCATTGATGAACATTTCATGAATGTTACTACCACTAATAAAAACCCTAAAAGATCCAGGGAGGATGGAAATCATTCGAATATGATTTGGCATCAAAGGCTTGATCATTTATTTGATGATAGGATCAATAGATTGATAAAGGATGGACTCTTAAATTGTCTACATGTTCAATAATTTCCTACCTGTGAATATTATATTCAAGGTAAAATGACTAGGATGCCTTTTCATAACAAAGTTACACGATGCGAATGTATTCTTAACCTAATACATACTGATGTATGTGATCCCTTCAGTACTGCGACTCTAAGTGGATATTGATATTATTTGACATTTATTGATGACCATTTGTGATATGGGTTTATCTTCCTACTACATCATAAATCTGGAACCTTTGAAAAGTTCAAAAAGTTCAAGGCTTTGGTTGAGAACTAAATCGATACTAATATCAAATGGATTCGATCTGACCGAGATGGAGAGTACCTCTCAGATGAATTTAAGAATACTTTAAAGAGAATGGAATTGTCTCCAATATCACTCCTCCTGGAATCCCCCAACTTAATGGTGTTGCTGAAAGATGCAACAAGACCATCATGGATACGGTCCGTTCAATGATGAGTAAAGCACAATTACCTCTTAGTTTCTGAAGATATGCAATAGAAACTGCAATATATATCCTGAATAAGATTCCTAACAAGTCAATACCTAAGACTCATCATGAGCTTTGATATGGAACCAAACCTAGTTTCAATCACTTGAGGGTTTGGCGTTGCTTGGTCCATGCGAGGAACGTGGATGCAAGTAAGCTCGAATCTCGCTCTCGTGAGTATTACTTCATTGGGTATATTAAAGATGGTATTGGATACTAGATTTATGATCCTGCAACCCAGAAGGTTTTCGACTCTAGAGATGTGAGATTTCTGGAGGATGACTTCCTTAAAGTTCAAGATAAAAATGAAGTAGAGGAACACATTGAGTCCCTTGAGGATTTTAAGCTTCCTGAACCAAAAACTGAAGAGATAAATAAAGATGAGACAAACATACCTCTTCGAAGGAGTTCCTTGGTAGTTGCACCACCTGAAAGGTATGGATTCCATGCGTTAAGTGAGACTCATAATGATCCTTCTTCATTTGATGAAGCACTTACAAATCATGACATGGATATATGGATGCTAGCAATGAAGTCAGAGATTGACTCCATGCATAAGAATGATGTATGGACCCTAGAGAATCAACCTGAATGGGTAAAACCCATTTGGTGTAAATGGATCTTCAAGAAAAGTGGGGACCTAATGGGAAAGTAGAGACTTTCAAGGAACGATTCGTGGCCAAAGGCTATACACAGAGAGAAGGCATCGACTATGATGAGACGTTCTCTTTTGTGACTATGCTTAAGTCCATCAGGACACTGCTAGCTATACCTGCATCTCTTGACTACGAAATCTTGCAGATAGACGTCAAGACATATTTCCTCAATAGATACCTCGAGAAAGATATCTATATGGAGAAGCCCTAAGGCTTCATAATCAACGAAGGTAAAGTATGCAAGCTGAAGAAATCCATCGATGGGCTCAAACAAGCTTCTCATAGATGGAACATCCTGTTTGATGAAACCATAAAGAGTTATGATTTTGTGCAGAATCCTGATGAACCTTGTGTGTACAAGAAGCTTAGTGGAAGAGCCATAGTGTTCATCGTGCTTTACGTATGGCATCCTTATCATTGGAAATGATACAAGGATGATGACCAGTGTTAAGATTTGTTTATCCCACACCTTCGAGATGAAAGATCTTCGAGGAGCCTCTTACATCTTATCTCTGAAGCTACTCAGAAACTGAAAAAAGAGGATATTGGGATTATCACAACATGGGCACACTAAGAATTGAACATTTCTGTATGGAGAGTTCCAAGAAAGGTTTCCTCCCCTTAAGACATGGTATACACATATCTAAAGGGATGGCTCCTCAAAGTGTTGAGGAAAAGAAAGCCATGGCTGGATGCCCCTGTGCATCAACTGTAGGAAGCTCAATGTATGCCATGATGTGTACTAAGCCAGATATCTGCATGCAGTGGGATTGGTAAGTCGTTATTAATCCTACTATGGAGAACAACACTAGAATGCGGTAAAGAACATTTTCAAGTATCTGAGATGGACACAAGATTATATCTTGGTCTATGGAGATGGTGATCTCCAAGTCTTTGGATACACAGATTCAGACTTCCAGTCATATATTGATGATCGAAAGTTGACATTAGGGTTTATGTTCCTATTAATTGATGTGTTGTGAGATGTAGAAGTAAGAAGTAGGACACTATAGTAGATTCAACAATAGAAGCCGAATACATTGCCGCATCAGATGTTGCAAAGGAGGCGATGTGGTTGCTCAAGTTCATATTGAAACTTGGCGTAGTTTCCTCTGATACTCCCATCTCATTACTCTACGATAACACATGAGCCATTGTCTAAGCGAAGAAACCTAGATGGTATCAAAAGAGAAAGCACATGGAAAGGAAATACCACATCATTCGGAAGATTCAAAAGTGTGGTGACATCATCATCACTAAGATGGCCTCTTATGACAACGTTGTTGATCCTCTTACCAAACCTTTGACATAGAATGTTTTCGCATGTAATGATGGATTTAAGGAATGTACCTAAATGGTTCTAAGGGCTAGTGGAAGAGTTTTAGCCATGCGAGCCCAAGGCAAAACATTCCTACAATAAATTTTATTGTAATATTTGATTTATTAATGAAAGTTATTGATTTTTTCACTCCTTATATGAGATTAAATGAATGAATGCATTATAAGGTCCCTCTATATAATTAGGTTATATACCATGACCATCTTAATGATCATATAGTTGTTGATTTAATAATTAAATCACAAAAGTTTGTGCTTAGATGAATATCTATGGATTTATATTTATGACTCATCAAGCACCATCAAATGATTGTTAAGAGACGATCTCCATCCTAAGCAGGAGGTGTCAATCCTTTCTCATTAGGTTGATATCTGACCGACCTCTTGATTCAGGTCCTCTGCGTGGGAATAGAGATTCGGAGGAGTCGGATCAATTAGGTTAAATGGTTGACTTAACGAGATCGAGATAACCAAAGTCTTATGTCGCTTATTATCACAATGTAGGCACGAATCCTATGACCGGAGACAGATGTGTTGCTATATGTCTGAGTGTGTACATTTGGCAGAACAATAGGTTGATGACCTAACCAAGGTTGATACATTGGTGAGATAGTGTGCATATGAGGACATTTGAATAATACGATCTCTCAAAAGGATCATATAGGTTCACTTGTGAACCGGAAGACATGAGCTCACTCGTGAGGTATTGGGACTGATCAAATTCCATGCATGGTCTTCGTGCTTTGGAAGCATGACAATAATTTGTAGGTATAATATATGTTTTTAGAAAACATAGGATTGATACCAACACCCAATAACCAAGATTGAGAAACTTGATGATGAAACCCTAAAGATGACAATGTAAAATTAATTATTGTCTTCGGGTTTATCACATGTCTTTTTATGCATGATGTACAGGTATTAGGAATACCTGAGAGTGTTGTGATCATAAACTATTGTATAATCATGATGCTTCCATTTTGAGGGAGTGATGAAACATGTCTGGATTTTAGTGACTCCTCTCAGAATAGAAGTAACCTGATCTTGGCCAAGTGTTGGACGTTGATCTGAATGAGATTCAGATGCAATGAGATGACTAGGTTTACAACCTTAATTTAATCAAGAATACATGAGAGGTCCATGAGATCTGGATTTGAGATGTGATCCAATATCCATGTCACTATATGTAGAATGTACAATTGCCTTGTCCTTATCTCCGAGTGTCTACAGAGAAAGCGCATTATTCTTGAAGAAGTTCAAGAATAATTCTATAGTTGAATTATATCTAAGCATTGAGAAATGGATAATTAAATATGATTTAATTATCATGAATAATGTGATTTTGATTCATATTATTTGAATGCATGATAATGATAATCCAATATAATTAAATGTGATCTAATTATTGTGCATATGAATAATGTGGATAGCTCTATCCAAATTATTAATAATATATTGTAAATGTGATTTATAATGTATTTATATTTGTTGATATTATTTATGTGAATTGGATTCATATTGGATAATTAATTGAAAATGTAAATCAAATTTTATTTTGAGTTTTGAATTTGATTCACAATTTTTTAATGGCAAGATTGCAATATTCAAAAAGTAATTGTGAATTATTTTTGCAGAATTAGTTACAACAAGTTTTGTAATTTTTTGAGATTTCCATGGAATAATGTAATCCCATGAGATTACATGATATTGCACCCTTCCTTAATGGGAGGGTGGACGGCCAACCACTCCTATTAGGAAAGAGTGGCAGTCCACTCTTATCTCATGGACGGAGGCAATCTTCATTCCATAATCTCCAATGTATGATTGATTTAGTTTAGGATTAATTTATGTTGATTTATAAATATATATTTAATTTAAATTTAATAAATTGTAGTATTTTTACAACAAAATCTTGACCACTGAAAGAAGCACAAATCAATCTATCCATTGATTTTGTGTAGTCCGTGGATTGTGATCCATGGACTCCCAAAGTACTATATAAGAAGAGGCGCCCCTTTCTCTTAAAGCTACAACAACAACTACAACATCAAGCTCCCTCTCTTTCATTCTCAAGCGTACTCTCTCTCTTTGGGTGGACATTCATCCAAAACCAACAGAGAAGACCACTACCATTGTCGGATCATCGTTGTGCCATCATTTCGACTGACCTAGGTTCTCCATCTTCTTTGGAGCACTTCACTCATGAAGAAGACGTTCGATCTCGTGTAACGAGATCAAGAGTTCTTTTACTTGGATCGACTACTTGGATTGCGATAAGAATGTGAGTCATCTCTACACTCGTAAATGTCTCCTCCGACAGATCAGACATGAGAAGAGAGGTTTCTTCTCTTAGAGACTCGATCACAACCAAACTACAAGAGGTTCTCCTTTATCTATTATGTGATTTAGATGAAACGATTCGAGAAGCATTCTTGGATCATGTGGTTTCATTGTATAATTTTAAAATTCTGCTGCACCGAGGAACTAATCGCGACTAGTCGCTCTTGATTGTATATGATGCGATCATCACACTTTTGTGATGCACTTAAGGATTCTCCCATATCATTCATAAAGGTGATGAATCATAGATTCATAATTCCCATATACTTTACCTCTGCTAGTTCCTTAGCTAACACTTATTCTATAAATAAGTACAAGCAAAAAGAAAAAGGAAAAGGAAAAATAAAAGAACTTAGAACGTGTCAGTTTTTTAAACTGAATCTCACTTCACCTAAAATTTGGAAGTTGTGGTAGTCCTTTGGATTATCAATATATAGAGACATAATTAGAATTAGGATTTAAGCCTTGACAGCCCTCAAGTCCCACAAATCCTTATCCAGGTTCACTACAACAACCAGCTCAGATCCACCAATCCATTACGCAAATGTTTCAACTTTGAAGTCAATTTTTACTATGTGTAAAGGGTGTTATCTCTTCCTACTTAAATAAGCAACGAAATCACCCATCTAAGTGATACATTACCATTAGATCCTCATCCACCTACTCGATCCTCGTGGAGGGGGGTATTTCCTTCTATGGTCAGGTCGTGTTGTGTCCACAATCGAGTAGAGAGAGAGAGAGAAGAAGAAGAAGAAGAAGAAGAAGCAGAAGAAGAAGAAGAAGAAGAAGAAGAAGAAGAAGAAGAATGGGAAGAGAACTAGAGTGTGACTAGTGTATTCGCATCTCCTTTTGAAGACTGAGCAATTTAGCCAAGTCTCCACTAAGATAATGCTGGCTTTCTGAAGCTTGGAGCATTGTGGACATATATTTGGTGTATTTGGGTTCTTTTTAGTAGAGAATGATTGTTGCACTACATTAATCTTTTATGCCCTGATAGTATAGAATATTATATTTCTGTCTATTTATTAGGGTCTTGGAAAAAATTGTGCCAGCAAATCCTTCCCTCATCCGACCCCACTCTCCCATCTTTAGACATCTGCTCCATTAGATAAGGATGGAAATATGATGAAACTTGATTTCATCATCTTTATTTTCCATTATTAACCCCCTTGCTTAAAGTTGTGTCAATAAAATCCATATAATGTCCTGTAATTAACAGAGTCTCGAATAAATTAAAAATCACAAAAAATGGCAAAACTAAAATTCGTGGTATTTTTAGCCTTAAAAATAACCTCAAAAATATTTTGTTTCTACATATGACCTCATCTCCACTTCTGGTCAACACGAAACTTGTAGATCCCATCGAGATCTACAATTTCATGTTTTGAGTTTTCTCAAATTCGGCCATATAGCTCCTCAAAAATCAAAATTTTGTTTGGAATAATGTGATTGGGCCACGTGGCCCGTTCTGGGTGAGCCACGTAGCCTGCTCCTCTTTGTCTATTCCGCCCCCATCTCCATCCGTTGGATCTCTTCTTGATCCAACGGCCAGAGTACATCCACGTCTGCACTTAGTCCACCACCATCCGATCATTCCCTGCCTCTCATCTTCACCGCTCGCTAGCGCTGCGTCCTCGGCATTCCACCTGGCACCTTGTACGCCATTCGATCGCGCCTTCATCTCTCCAATCTCAGCCGCACGCCAGCACCGAGATCTCCACACGACAAGTGGCCATATCGTAGCCCTTTGATCATACCACCTGAAATCAATCAAGGCCACTCTTTAGCGACAGACCCTCAGCCATCCAATCTAACCCATCTCATATCCATACCGTTCGTTAGCGCTGCACCCTGAACTCGACACGTAGCACGCCTCTCGCCATTCGATTTCTCCTCATCGATTTCATCCACACCGTTACTTAGCGCTTTCTTCGCCGCCGTTGGATCGCAAGATCCAACGGCCCGGGCTCCGTCTTCTTCCTCCCACAACCTCCGGCCGAGCCCCGCGCCTCGCAGACCTCCGTCCCCCTTCCATTTTTGGCCATAGCCCTGGTCATCCTCTCCTCTCTCTAACCACCCTACGACCAAGCCCATTCATCCATGATCCTCGCGCATGTCTCCACTAACCACGATCCCCTCTCATTGCTCCACAATCCCCAGTCAAACCTTGCCCATCACCACCTGGACCCGCCACCCTCACCTTTAAAAACCTCGTCACCTCCCTCGTCCCTCCTCGTCCGCCTTTACGCGGGGCAAAGCCCAACCCTCCTCCACCTCCCTGTGACAGGGGGAGGTGTAGAGATCGAGCGACGGTGACTTTAGCTCCCGGTGAGACCCTCCGCCGTTCATGGTGGAGTCGCGGCGCCTAGTGCCTGCTTGAGCTCGTTGGAACGGCCGACCAGCATGTGCGACGACCCCGAGGTTCTCCGACGACCTCGAGCCCAGGCCATTACCTCCGCCCATTCTCAGGTAACCTTCCGATTCCTTCTTGTATTTTAATTTAAATTTCTCTTAATTATCCAGGCTGCTTCACTCGTCCTCACCCTTCATTGTTCGCCTCGCGAGTTCCGCCATGCACCCCCCTTTGACGCGACGTCCTCCGATCATCTTCTCCCTCTTCCATACCTTTCCACCGTCGACCCATCTCCTCCGCCACCCACGACGGAGGAGCTTCGAGCTCCCGCGTTCTCCGCCCCCACACGAGATTTCATTCCACTCACGCACGCACGCCTTCTTGCTTCGGCCATGTGTTACTAATGATGCAGGTCTTCAACACTCGCAATGGCCGGAGCTCCGTCGGAGCCAGCTTCGTCGACCCTGTAGTCATCACCCGAGCTCCAAGGCACTGCTCCAGAGGCTCCTGGACCTTCCCCGAGCTCCCATCTTCCTCGACGATCGTCCAAGGAGCTCAGGGGAGGTCTGCCGTCCCCGAGATAGAGCGGCAGAGAAGGAGCTCCTTCGCCGGAGCTCCAAACCCGCCGCCAGCCGAAGATGGAGGAGGAAGCACAGCGGCCGTTAGATGGTCCTCGTCCAGCGACCATCTGACGGCCGAGATAGAGCCACACCAACGACGTCAGATGCCGTTGAATCTTCGAAGATCCGATGGTGTACGATCAGCCACGCTTCATCTCCAGGAGCCACCCGATCTCCGTGATCGGATGGCCTCCAATCGTCCACGCGTCATCAACAGGGCATCCCTGAGCACAGCATCCGAGACATGAGGTCTGGAGCTCCTGAGCCTAGCCGAAGCTGCATCGAGCCCGAGCCAGCCCCCGAACCTAGCCAAAGCACCCCGAGCCTCTGCCGCGCCCGAGCCTTCTGCCGAACCTGAATAGCGCGTGCCTTGCACGTGTTTCTGGGGAATTTGCACAGAGGTCCTCTGAAGTTTCTTCAGTTGCAGACAAGTCCTACTACACATGCAAGTCACGCGCGCCTGGGGATATTTGCACCTTGGCCCCTGCAGGTTTTAATAATTGAAAATATACCCCCGCACGTGTGGGATTTTTACAGGGAAGGCCTCACACTTATTTTTATTGCATTTTAGTCCCTCTCAGGGACCTGTTTGTAGTTATCTTTTCATGTTTTATTGCATTTATGCCCTTATCTTCATTGTTGCATAACTTGAGCATCATGTTTCCGTTTCAGTTGATTTCAGTCTCATTTGAAAGCTTGTTTGATGTACTTTTTAATGGCATATTTAATATTTCATCTTAGAGACATGAGTTTTATTGTAATATTATGTTAGCTGTCTCTTATTATTCACTTATGCCTTGTTCACCTTATCGATCAAGTTTGACACTTTAAGTAAATCTGAAATTGACTCATATTTAATTTGCTCATCATATTTATTCTGTTCTAGGGCATATTTTCATTGCATTTCGTTGCATTGATTTGCATGATTAAAATATAAAAAATGCATGTTTTATTTTAAATGCATTGTCCCATTCTTATGCATACTTTGACCTATATGTTCTTTCACTCAACACTTAGTTAAATAGATAAAAATCTAGATAATACGAGAGAGGCTCGTGTCCCTGAGTTCGACCTTGGTTTCTTGCCAAGTAAAAAAATAAATTACGACCGTCTTATTCTTATGTGACATATCAATCAGATGGTCTTTGATGACCCATTTCGGCCTGACTGCGATGACATTATCAAGTATTAATTTCACCCTTTTAAAAGGCTGAATTCACGGTCTATGACCTCTCATTGCTCCACAATCCCCTCTCATTGCTCCACAATCCCCAGTCAAACCTTGCCCATCACCACCTGGAACCGTTACCCTCACCTTTAAAAACCCCGTCACCTCCCTCATCCCTCCTCGTCCGCCTTTACGCTGGGCAAAGCCCAGCCCTCCTCCACC
This sequence comes from Ottelia alismoides, assembly GCA_037367405.1. Lineage (NCBI taxonomy): Eukaryota > Viridiplantae > Streptophyta > Magnoliopsida > Alismatales > Hydrocharitaceae > Ottelia > Ottelia alismoides. The sequence continues at coordinate 1,639 of JAZKJV010003801.1, read as the reverse complement.
TCCCTATGACAGGGGGAGGTGGAGAGATCGAGAGACGACGACTTTAGCTCCCGGTGATACCCTCCATCATTCATGGCGGAGTCGCGGTGCCTAGTGCCCGCTTGAGCTCACTGGAACGGCCGGCCAGCATGTGCGACGACCCCGAGGTCCTCCGACGACCTCAAGCCCAAGCCATTACCTCCGCCCAACCTCAGGTAACCTTCTGATTCCTTCTTGTATTTTTCTTTAAATTTCTCTTAATTATCTAGGCTGCTTCACTCGTCCTCACCCTTCATCGTTCGCCTCGCGAATTCCGCCACGCACCCCCCTTTCACGCGACGTCCTCCGATCATCTTCTCCCTCTTCTAACCTCTCCACCGTTGACCCATCTCCTCCGCCACCCACGGCGGAGGAGCTTCGATCTCCCGCGTTCTCCGCCCCACACGAGCTTTCATTCCACTCACGCACACACGCCTTCTTGCTTCGACCATGTGTTACTAACAATGCAGGTCTTCAACACTCGCAATGCCCGGAGCTCCGTCGGAGCCAGCTTCATCGACCCTGCAGTCATCACCCGAGCTCCGAGGCACTGCTCCAGAGGCTCCTGGACCTTCCCCGAGCTCCCATCTTCCTCGACGATCGTCCAAGAAGGTCGGGGGAGGTCTTCCGTCCCCGAGATAGAGTGACAGAGAAGGAGCTCCTTCTCCGGAGCTCCAAACCCGCCGCCAGCAGAAGATGGAGGAGGAAGCACATCGGCCGTTGGATGGTCCTCATCCAGCGACCATCTGACGGCCCAGATAGAGCCACATAAACTATGTTAGATGCCGTTGGATCTTCGAAGATCCGACGGTGTACGATCAGCCAGCATCATCTCCAGGAGCCACCCGATCTCCGTGATCGGATGGCCTCCAATCGTCCACGCATCATCAACAGGGCATCCTCGAGCACAGCGTCCGAGCCATGAGGTCTGGAGCTCCCGACCCTAGCCGAAGCTGCATCGAGCCCGAGCCAACCCCCGAACCTAGTCGAAGCACCCCGAGCCTCTGCCACGCCCGAGCTTTCTGCCGAACCTGAATAGCGCGTGCCTTGCACGTGTTTCTTGGGAATTTGCTCAGAGGTCCTCTGATGAATCTCGATTCACCATTCTTTATTCTATCATTTTAGCCTTAAAACCCCGAGCAAATGCATGTAAATAACATCAATTTGTACATATTAGCATTCATTGTTTATTGTATTTATTGTACATAAAATAAGGTTTTTAATGCCAAAATTATAGAATAAAGAGAAGAAAAGAAAAGGGAATAAAATATTGCAAATATTTTATGATCCTAACCCCGAGACCCAGTCGAGGATGGAATTGGTCGACAAGGAATAAAGTAGGGGGAGATAAGGGCCAATAATACAATAAATACCTCATTTATTTATTCATTCATTTGTGCATTTTTGACACCTATTTTGTTTATAATTATTTATTCATCAAATAAAAATCTTTTGTACATAAAAGTTGTAGATAATAATGTAAATAAAAATACAAAATTGAGTTTGTGTAAAATAATATACAGTGTACATTTTATACACAGAATAAAAAGCCAGAATCTCAACTTCACAGACCCATATCTTGCAGATACAAACTCAAAATCCACTAAACTCACCTTTAATA